>DWNJ01000603.1:0-14604 GCA_018250275.1 Udranomia eurus
AGTTCTTCCGCCAACACGCATTGGAGCAGCGTGGCGGAGTATGCTCCGGGCCTTCCCCAGTTGTGGGAAGAGACCTGCGCACAGCAGTGGGACATAAAAGGGTTTCGGCCATGTAAATGTCATATTCTATTAATTGTATAATATTTACAGAACTTGCATTTTGGAAATCCAGATTGAGTAATTTGAACTACATTTACGATCAGTTAAGGACCGAAAGAGTCCGTTGTATGGCGGTCATACTGGAGAAAACTACTTCTGCGTATTATCCTTGCTTCAGTCGACTGTTCAAAAATATTGTTTCGGGTATAAATCCTTTATATTGAAATAATAAATATTATGACCTAAATTATTTTAAATATTATGAAAATATTTTATGACCTTACATATATTGTGATTATTGTAGCGTTGGCGGAAGCACGGGAGATCGATTTGTATCTCAGGACTTTGGAGAAGCATTTTCAAGTTTTGGAAGATACTGACTTTACCGAGTGCCAGCCTTTGTTTCGTCCGCTATTTCACGTAATATGTATGGTGTGGAGGGATTCCAAATACTACTGCAGTTCTTCTAAACTCATGGTCCTATTGAAACAGATTTGTAATTTGCTTATATACCAGGTATGAAAACACTACAAACTTTTCTCAAAAAGTAGGTGTGTTGAAGTTTTAATTTTATTAACAGTTTAAATTGAAATAATTATATTATTTCAGGCAAAGAAATGTTTAGATCCAAGCACACTGTTTCATAGTGATATTGATGAAGCGAGGCAGCGCATTCAACTAACAATAGACATATTGAAAAAGTTTCGACAGACTTTTGAGTACTTTAAAGAGAATTTGCCCAAATACTTCGTTGACAGAACAGTCATCCCTTGGACTTTCCACCCAAATGTTGTATTTGAAAGGATGAATAAGTTTTTGGACAGATTAAACACGATACAGTGGTTCTTCAAAACAGTTTTGGAGTTTCAGAAGTTGGAAAAAATTGAAATAGGAGGTATGAAAGGACGTGTTCTGGGAGGGCAAATAAGAGAGATTTCAGCAGAATTCGATTCTTATTTCCATGCATTTGCTTCGAAATCTTACGATGTCCTCGATCCCGACGATCAGACTTTTAACGAGGACTTCAAGGAATTCCAAGAGAATATCATTGATTTGGATTTGAAACTGTCTACAGTTCTTGCCGAGTCTTTCGATAATTGCTCCACTTTGGAAGCGATATTTAAGGTATTTGTCGTTTTATTAAAACTATTAACACGTATAAACTAAACATGCAGTATCTCATTAACAACTTATATTTATTTCAGCTGATAGATATTGTAGGATCAGTTCTAGATAGACCTTTGATCAAAAACGAATTTACAGCAAAATATTGCGAAATTCTCGTCATGCTGGACAAGGAGATTATAATTTGTGAAGTAAGTTTCATTGAAATAATTGTATGTTCAAGGTTGTTTAAAGTAGTTACTGTAGCTTATGCAGATAATTTGATCAGTACTCATGGAAAGATCGTGGGCTACAATCTCAACTTACGAAGAGTTGACACAATGCTATTAGTTACTTTAATAGAAATAAATAAAATTACCAACTATGTACATACTAAATGTACTTAGCATATCTATGCAATGAAAAACAACGAACAAGAAGCACCAGCAGAATATTGTTTCTTACAGGACTTATTCAACGAGCAAGACACTCGTCTCCAGAAGTATGGACACATGGAGATCGACGCGTTCCTCCCCCCCATCGCAGGCGGCCTGCTGTACATGACCACGCTAGCTACAAGGATCACCAAGCCTATAGCTAGCTTTCGCAATTTGCCGCACCCGTAAGTGTTTAAGCGGGGTGGGGCAAATTGCGAAAGCTGATTATTTGCTTGCAATCTTCCTAGAATAAATTGTTTAGGACACACCGGGGTATTCGGGTATTCAAAAGCGTTGCGTTAATTTTTGAAAAAAAAAATCGAAAAGATAGTCAGAGTGTGGTCAACACATTGTATTGCAATAGCTTAAATTTGTGTTATAAAGTTTCGAGGCTATTAGAATTTTATTGCAATAGCTTTAATTCGTGTTCTTAAGTTTCGAGGCTATTACTATTTTAATTTGTATGTCAAATTTTCTCGGTTAAATACAAACGTTACTTTAACTTAACTTAACGTTAGTCGTTTACTAACATATTATTTTATCGCAACAACAGGATAAGAGAAACGGACGAGGCGATAAGAATCTTTGGTAGATACGATAAGCTTATTGAAGACATCAACGAATTTAAGAAGAAATACTTCAACGATTGGTCTGTGAATATCCCGAAAATTATTGAAGCGAAAACTAATCTTACCATATTGTCACGGCAAGGAGCGGATCTGGTTTTAAATTTCAGTCCCGAAGTAAGTAACGTTGTTATTATTATTATTTCTGATCTGAGGTGGGCGTAAATGGCTGCGACACAGTTTCCTAAACTATTGCCGTCGTTTGCGAACAATTTATTGCTGTAAATTTTGTTTCTATGATCAATAAAAATCTTTAATCTTTTAAATTTCCTTTGTCTTTTTGTCGATAGAGTATTTTGATAGATGTGCACCTGAAGCATGCATCAATAGTGCAATATATGTATTTTTAATAATATTTATTGCTGTTCGATATTTTATAGATTTTAGACCTAATGAAAGAAGTTCACCACCTCCGCACCAACCCTGATATCGAACCTTTGTTGCCAAAAGAGAGCAAAGAACTTTTTGAAAAGCAAGAAGTTTACAGGCAATATAGGATTAATCTCGGCATAACAATAGATTGGTACAACCTAATAAGGAAAAACAGTCAAAAAGTGGAGTTCGATTTAGTTGAGGATGAAATCAAAGCAATCGATCAACGAATTGAAATGGCTCAAAATGAGCTTAATTGGAACTCAAAAGGTGACATTCTGATAATCATAGAAATTCTCTTACTAGATGGTACCCGTAGTATGTATGTTTATTTCAATATGTAAAAAATGTATTATTTACAGACCTCTGGAATTATCTACAAGAACTTCATAAGTTAGTCGGAAGTTTATATGAGCGTATGTCAAAGATTCAGGACAATTTAAAAGAAATGAAAGATATAATGAAAACGTGGTCCTTACAAGCATTGTTTGAAAGAAAGGAGGGAAAGAAGGTAACAAATTACAGAAAATATACTCGTATGTGTCAAATATTAAATATGAAATTTATTCTCACATGTAATTTATTCTAGGACACACTTTTAAATTTAGACGACCGACAAGATAAAATAAGTAAGCGCTACGCTGACATTCAAGAAACAGCAGATCGTATAAAAGTGTTGCTAAATGAAAACATGGAAATGTTTAACATGCAGCACAATCAAGAATGTGAAATATGGCTATCCTACGTCTCCTTCATAGACAATTTATTTGAGGAGGCCCTTTTCAAATGTATAGCTTGCAGGTGAATGAATAAATAAATTTGTGCTTCGCTGTTACCAGTTCCAGCACGTTAATAACCGTGATTCTTTATGTGTTGTACATGGAGTGTGAAAGCGTTGCTTTATTTTATTTTTCTCATTCCTTTTATTTCAGTATGGGCTATATTTCCGAACACATGAATCCCAAAAATAAACTTGCTCCGTTATTTGAAGCTCAACTTGAGTTATGGGAGCCTGATATGGTTTTTGTGCCGAGTCTAGATCCAAGCAATGAGAAAGGTTTCACAGCAATGATTGACAACCTAATAAAGGATATATTAAAAATGTCCTCCCTGATTGAAAGAATAGACTCTAAGAAAGATGAGTCATATGAAGATCAAATTGTGAGTAACGATGATATAGTCGAAATGAAAGATGATATCTTAAATGGGATAGACAGAGTTATTGAAGAAGCAAACGATTTCTGTAAAACGTTCGAAAACTATTCATACCTTTGGTTGGAGGAGAGGGATGCCATTATGGAAGTATTTTTAACGTATGGTAGAATTTTAACTGCTGAGGAGATAGACAGGATTGGATCGGAAGATAAAGACGTTCAGGTTCCGGTGCCATGCAATCCGAAAATGGAGGCTTTTAGAGAACAAATCGATCATTATGAAAATCTTTTCTTAGATATAGAAGATATGGAATCTTATAAAGTATTTAATTCCTGGTTTCAGGTAACCGTTCTTCATTCATTATGTTTATTTAATGTTAACTAAAATACTTAAAAAGATATAAATATGTATATGCATATTTAAATACTACAAATATGGAATTTTCTATTACTTAGGTGGATATACGACCATTTCGTCAAGCTCTTCTTAATACCGTTCGGAAATGGGGCAATATGTATAAAGAACATTTGGTAAATAATGTAACGTCGAGTCTCACTGATTTGGGAAATTTTATACATGAGGCTGATGAAGGTACTGCATTAAATTGTAACTTTATTTTGCAATTATTATAGTTATATATATATAGTGAAGTAATTTTTACCGTGATTGGTTATTAGGTTTACTTCAGCCAGTTCCAGAGGGTGATTACGATGCTCTAGTGACTGTAATGGGTTATTTAATGAATGTTAAAGACAGAACTATGACCACGGATGATATGTTCCAACCATTAACGGAAACTATAGAGTTACTCAAATTTTACGACATGGACATTCCTGAAGAAGTCAATGTTCTTTTGCAAGTAAGATAATGTATAGGTTTAGGTTTATGTAAGACTGAATAAATATTATCAAATGAGCAAGATTACTGACATTGTTTTGTATTTAAAGGAACTACCAGAGCAATGGCAATCAACGAAGAAACTGGCTTTAACAGTAAAACAACAAGTTGCTCCATTACAAGCTGCAGAAGTATCTTGTATACGAAAAAAAATTACCACATTTGACTTACATGTGACCTACTACAGAGAAGTTTTCAAGAGATATGATGTATGTATACCTAAAATATACATTTTAATAACTATTTAATACAAGTTATTGTAACTATATAATACAATGTATTCTTTAATTATTTAACAGTTCTTTAAATATGAATGCGATGACCCTTATGCGGTAATGTCTAGGGTTGATCACGAAATGTTACATTTGGAAGACGAAATGAGAAGTATCCAAGAGTCTGGTTCATTATTTGAAGTTAATGTTCCCGAATTCAAATTACTAAAACAATGCCGGAAAGAACTGCGGATGCTAAAGGTACGTTTTGTTATGATCTAAAAATGGCATCAATAAAGTGAATAAATTATCATTAAAATATATTTTATCGCCAATTTTTAGCAACTTTGGGATTACGTGTATATCGTAAGAACAAGCATAGAAGATTGGAAAACGACACCGTGGCGTAAAATTGATGTAGAAAATATGGATATTGAATGTAAAAAGTTTGCGAAGGAGATACGTTTATTGGACAAAGAAATGAGAAGGTATCAGAAAATTAACAAATGTTAAGGTCAACAATAGCGATGACAAAGTAAGATATGAAATCTGAAAGTTAATTATAATTTCAGTTGGGATACGTACATTAATTTGGAAGCAACTGTAAAAAATATGCTGACATCATTAAGAGCTGTCGGTGAACTTCAGAATCCTGCTATAAGGGAAAGGCATTGGGACCAACTTATGAGAACTACGAAGGTAAAAAGCAAAGGGCGTGAAAAGTTTGTAAATTTCTACCAGTGTAAATATTCCCATTATGTGTGGCGTGTACTTTCTATTGGTTTGTAAATGTTATTTTACTGTTATGCAATATTGCATGTTTATATACATTATTATTACTGGGTTTACTCAACAAGGGCATGCAATTCCTTTTGTTTTAAAATTATTTTGGCGTGTGCAGAATGTTACGACTGCATAAAAGGGAATGCAATTATGTTTATTGTACATATTTTTTAATATTATTTTTGAATGTGTGAAGCGTGATGTTTTGCGAATGTAAATATGTTTATTATCCACAGAGCTTAGCTGCATTACCACCTGAACTCACTGTAAGTATGACAATGCCTTGTGATTTTTGTAATTAATGTATGTGTTTAGCAATGTTTCACATGCTTAACGAACGAGCTTATGAACGTGTTGGGTGGTTTTAAATGTAATGCCACGTGTACAAAATTCAATATTCTCACATTTTTTTCACTTGTTTTATTTTTTAATTTAATTTAAAATTAAAGATGATCATATATACACATTTAAATTAAACACATCTATGACACCAACTGTTTGATTTAGGTGAAAATTGTTATGGATAAAAACACCACACTAGCAGATTTGTTAGCGTTAAATTTACATGAGTGTGAAGATGAGGTCAAAAACATCGTAGACAAAGCAGTCAAAGAAATGTCTATGGAGAAAATTCTGAAAGATCTTAATACGACTTGGAGTGGCATGGAGTTTGAACAAGAAGTGCATACAAGAACAGGGTGCATTTTACTAAGGGCTAGTGAGGAACTTATTGAAACCTTAGAAGAAAATCAAGTAATTATATTTCAAAATCTAAAATTATCGTTACTGTTATTATCCATATTTACGAATAAATTAATTTTTAATTTAATTAATTTTTAATTTTAATTAAATTTATTTAATTCAGGTTCAACTTCAAAATCTTATTACTTCTAAGTTCATTGCTCACTTCTTAGAAGAAGTTTCAAGTTGGCAACAAAAACTATCGATAGCCGATCAGGTCATCACAGTATGGTTTGAAGTTCAGAGAACTTGGACTCATTTGGAAAGTATATTCATGAGTTCCGAGGATATACGGAAACAGCTTCCAGACGACTCCAATAGATTTGACAGAATAGATGCGGAATTTAAAGTGAGTATTCAATTGACTAAGTATGCATATGTGTATATTTACATTTTAGTGTGCACAATTAGGTATTATATATAATATTAGGTATTATATTAATAGAATATCTGTCTTTCTGCAGATTCTGTCAAAAGACATGTCGAAAACGCCAAACGTAGTAAAGGGAACTAATAAAGATGGCCTGGTATCAACATTGGACAGTCTACAAAAAGATTTAGTAATATGTGAAAAAGCTCTAGCCGAATATTTGGAGACTAAAAGACTTGCATTCCCCAGATTTTATTTCGTATCTTCAGCAGATCTGCTAGATATTTTATCGAATGGGAATCAAGCTGATTTAGTAATAAGGTGAATGTATCATTGTATATTCTCGTACATAGATTACATAGAGTATCTCTCTTTCTAAAGGTATATTTTTGTATTTGCTCTATCGTGGTTTTAATTTTCAGGCATTTGACTAAATTATTCGATTCAATAGCAAAACTTCAGTTTATTGAAAGTGATAAACCTGGGGAGAAAGTAGCAGCAGGAATGATAGCGAAAGACGGTGAACTTGTACCGTTTCATGGAAGTTGTGATTGTACCGGACCGGTAGGTGCAATATATTGTACAACATACATAATTATACCGATAGTGGTATTTTCCTGTGCGTTTCTGTGCTTCGGAGGGAGGGAGGAAGGAATACCACGCATTGGAGCAGCGCGGCGGAGTACGCTCCAGGCCTTCCCCATTTGTGGGAAGAGACCCGTGCCCAATAGTGGGACAATAAAAAGTTGCGGTCACACATATTTCTATTCGTAACCAAAAAAGTTTAAAAACATTACGAAGTAATAACATTTATTGCAGGTCGAAATATGGCTTAACAGATTGCAAGATATTATGAGATCTACAATTCGTCACTACTTTAGCGAGGCCATAGTTTCCTATGAAGAAAAACCTCGAGAGCAGTGGCTTTTCGATTTTATGGCGCAAGTGTCTTTATGTTGTTCGCAAATTTGGTGGACTACTGAAGTTAATATAGCTTTTGCCCGCCTGGAAGAAGGATATGACAATGCTCTCAAGGATTACTATAAAAAACAACTGGCTCAACTCAGTACATTGATCACTTTATTGATAGGAGAGCTTAGTAAGCTAGATCGCCAGAAAATCATGACCATTTGTACAATCGATGTCCATTCTAGAGATGTTGTGAGTAAACTTATTCAGGGAAAAGTGGAAGCGGGTTCAGCATTCCAGTGGCAATCTCAGCTACGACACAGGTTCAGAAAGATCTGCTTAATAAATCATCTGCACCTTGCAGGTTATCTCATTAATCAAGCTTTCTCAATTGGCATATTCGACACATTAATATTATATAAATATTCAAACATATTAAAAGACCAATTAATTATCTTCTTCAAAAACTGTTTTCAGGTGGGATGAAAAGGAGATGCATTGTTTCGCTAATATATGTGATGCTCAGTTTAGATATAGTTACGAATACTTGGGCAACACTCCAAGGTTGGTAATTACGCCACTAACGGATCGATGTTATATTACATTGACACAGGTAAGAATCGTTTGAATGAATAGAACATCGCATCTTTCCTCAATAACATTGCATCTTTCCTCATTAACATCGCATCTTTTCTCATTAAAATTGTGTATTTGTATTTTGTGGTTTGTTTTTTTTATTTTACTGTTTCTAGTCTCTACATTTAATAATGGGCGGTGGACCAGCCGGTCCCGCCGGTACAGGAAAAACTGAAACCACTAAGGACTTAGGAAGAGCTTTGGGTATTATGGTCTACGTATTTAATTGTTCCGAACAAATGGATTATCAGGTTAATATTTCACAATGTAGTCTATACATATAATAAATCTGTAATTGATTGCTGTCTGTATATGGAAGGTATCTAAGAGAAAAGTGTTAGAGGTCTTTATTAAGGAATAGGAATCCAAAAAAATATTTTTACATTTTTGTCTGTGCATTTGCGCACGCTAATCTCAGTAACGGCTGATCCAATTTGAATGATCCGGTTTTTACTGATATATTTTGGTGTAAGCTCCACTTAACATTTAGTGATTGTTTCATAAAAATCCGTTCATAAATGAAAATGTTGTGGCACGGGGACAAGACCGTTAAGCGGCACCAAGTGCGCCGGGTCAGTTAGTGTTTAATAAACTAGTTTAATATTTATATGATCCCCAACATAATGTACACCAAATGGAAGCAATATAATACGGAGAAAATAGTTAACTGCCATTATAATAAGTGAAGACAGCAACCAAGTAATGAAAGCGAGTAAAATAGCGAGTAAAACTCGATTTCGATATTACATAAGCATTTGCTTTTCAGTCGTGTGGAAACATTTACAAGGGACTGGCGCAGACGGGAGCCTGGGGCTGTTTCGATGAGTTTAATAGAATCTCGGTTGAAGTATTGTCGGTAGTTGCTGTACAGGTAAAATCTGTTCAAGATGCAATAAGGTAAGTAATTAATCACGGTATTGTTGAATAAAAATGTTAGGTGTATCATCGACGTTTGAAACATAAATTGTAATTACGATTACAGGGATAAGAAGGAGAAGTTTAACTTCATGGGGGAAATTATTGTGTTAGTACCAACTGTAGGCATTTTTATAACAATGAATCCCGGATACGCTGGAAGAACTGAGTTGCCTGAAAATTTGAAGGCTTTGTTCAGACCTTGTGCTATGGTAGTTCCCGATTTTGAATTAATTTGCGAAATTATGTTAGTCGCTGAAGGATTTCAAGATGCAAAAATTTTAGCGAGAAAGTTCATTACCCTATATACATTGTGCAAAGAATTGTTATCAAAACAGGACCATTACGATTGGGGGCTACGTGCTATTAAGTCGGTACTAGTTGTTGCCGGTTCTTTAAAGGTTCGTTCTATCTTTTGTTCTCCCGACCCTATGGTGGTAGTTTACTAATTGTTACTTATATAAGTATTATACTTGTTTAAACAGAGAGGTGATCCTGGTAGACCCGAAGAAGAGGTATTAATGAGGACCTTGCGAGACTTTAATATACCCAAAATAGTAACGGACGATATGCCTGTTTTCATGGGATTAATCGGTGACTTGTTTCCTGCTCTCGAAGTACCAAGGAAAAGAGATTTGGAATTCGAGAGAACTGTCAAACAAGCTGCTATGGACTTGATGCTTCAACCAGAGGACAACTTTATTCTTAAAGTCGTTCAATTAGAAGAATTATTAGAAGTACGCCATTCAGTTTTCATAGTTGGCAATGCAGGTACCGGAAAAACGCAAGTATGGAAAACGCTTTTCAAGACATATCAGAATTTGAGGAAAAAGCCTATTTATAATGATTTGAATCCGAAAGCGGTCACTAACGATGAATTGTTCGGTATCATAAATCCAGCTACAAGAGAGTGGAAAGATGGATTATTTTCAGTAATTATGAGAGATCAAGCAAACATCGTGGGTGAGAATCCAAAATGGATTTTGCTGGACGGAGACATAGATCCGATGTGGATTGAATCCCTAAATACCGTTATGGATGACAATAAAATATTAACTTTGGCCAGTAATGAGAGAATTGCACTAACACCAACCATGAGATTAATGTTTGAAATTTCTAACCTTCGAACTGCGACACCTGCTACCGTATCGAGAGCTGGTATTTTGTATATCAATCCTCAAGACTTGGGATGGAATCCGTACGTTATATAAAACATTTACACAGAAAATTGTGTAGGATTATTTATAATAAATTTAAAAGAAGTATAATAATTTTCTCGTTTCAGATACGTTACTAGCTGGGTAGAAACCAGAAAGATTCCAGCAGAAAAGTCCAACTTAGTTATTTTGTTCGACAAATATATTCCACCGTGCTTAGAGACTGTGAGGAACAGGTTTAAGAAGATCACGCCTATAGCTGATATGGCTCATGTGCAGATGCTCTGTCATCTTCTAAACTGTCTGCTTGTGCCAGAGCATACACCACCGGATTGTCCTAAGGAGTGGCATGATATATATTTTGTCTTTGCATGTGTCTGGGCCTTTGGATCAGCTATGTTCCAAGATACGAATGTCGATTATAGAGTTGGTGAGTGCAGAACATAAATATAAAATTAATAGCACCAGGTGTTACTTTGTGGAAACCCATACTATAAAACGACGCCACCTGTATGCATGATGTTTATATCTTTATAATTCTTGTATGCATGACTCCTGTGAGGGAGGGCGGCATATATTGCATGAATTAAGGGTATATAGCGGAGTAGTAACCTAATTTAAAAAATATAAAAAGTAATTCTACATTCGATGACTACAAATTTATTTTTACGATTTGTCGCCGTTTTAACCGTAAGTATTTTAACGGGGAACGATACATAATAAAACTAAGCTTCTTGATTGCATAATTTAATAGTTATAGTTTGACTAGAATAGAACAAAAGTAAATATTAGTCCTTGTCGAAATAGAAATTTAGTGAAAATGCGCATGAGGTGAACTTCTCAAAATCAAGTACAATTTTGCGTTATTTCAAGCTTAGCATCTATGAGTGTGGTGTATTACAGTAGTCTAACGGATTTATCTATATATATTTGTTACTTTACAGAATTCACAAAATGGTGGGTAAATGAATTTAAAAATGTTAAATTCCCAGCCGGCGGTACCGTTTTCGATTACTATATCGACTCTGAAACAAAGCAGTTTACGCCGTGGACTGAAAAGATAACCAAATTCGAATTGGATACTGATATTCCATTGCAGGTTCCGTAATAATTTATTATTAGCTATATAATGTAAAATGTAAAGCTGCGTAGTCACCTAGTTACTTACTGTAGCTGTAACTTGTATGACAAGTGTATAACTTTGTACTGTATAACAATAAACAAGGCTCTATATTAGATAAAAATATATCAGATGCTGATTATAAGTTTTCATGTATCATTTCGTTTTATTATTGTCGATTCTATTGTTATCCGATTTTAATATATTCTTATATTTTAAGGCCGTACTTGTACCTACCGCGGAAACCATTAGAATTAGGTACTTTTTGGACCTGCTGATGAAAAATAAACATCCTGTTATGCTGGTTGGTGGCGCTGGTTGTGGAAAAACTGTTCTAGTGAATGAGAAATTGCAGGGGTATGTAGAGTTAACATATGATACATTGTAATATAGTCACTGAACTCTATATACAAATTCAGTAAATATTTTTCAGACGGATTATTTATATGCACATTTTTTCCATATACTGGACAGATATTCTGGACTTAATTTTTGCAAGTTTATCCTGTTAATGTTTGAATGCTTGCTTCATTGTTAGAATATGTTAAAGGATTATATTCAGTATGTATTCATATTCAGTGCTGTATTAATATATAAAATATCCTATATTTCGACCAATGTCAGCAAAAACAATTGAAATTGATTATAACGTCTTGCCTCATGACACCATGCAATAAAACGTGCAGTCAATAAAAAGCGAATCGTGTAAAAGTTTTTGTTAAACCACTTATAGTTTTACCTTTTTTACCCTTCTTTGTCCATTATCATGTTAATGGATATAGTGATCACGAAAAGTAAAAAGAATATTTTATAAAGTTACAAAGAATAACATTTATAACGATTTGAACTGTTTGCATTTTAAAGATTTTATTAACGACTTAAAAGGCTTAATACACTTGGCACTGTTAATTTCACAATTCCCACCATTTGCTTAGACACAATATGTTCTCGTATAAACGTGCATTTGGCAATAAATAATTTTAAAATATTATATCACTACCAGGCTCTCAGAGAACTACGCCATACAATCGGTACCATTCAACTTCTACACAACCTCAGAGATGTTGCAGAAGGTTCTAGAAAAGCCACTAGAGAAGAAAGCCGGTCGAAACTACGGGCCTCCAGGAAACAAAACACTGATATATTTTATCGACGACATGAACATGCCAGAAGTAGATGCCTATGGGACAGTGTCGCCACATACCATAATACGGCAACATTTAGACTATAATCATTGGTACGATCGTACGAAGCTCTCTTTAAAAGATATCCACAACACCCAATACGTATCTTGCATGAACCCTACATCTGGCAGTTTCACGATAAACCCGAGATTGCAGAGGCATTTCTGTGTTTTTGCCATCAGTTTTCCAAATACGGAGGCGCTCAACAATATTTACCATTCGATTCTGAGTCAACATTTAGCAAATCCAGAGCTAAGGATTAGCGGTCAAATCGGGAAACTATCAAGTAAGTACTGTCATGGAATATACTTAATTGAAAATGCTATTAAAAAGCATTGCTCTGGACTAAAGAAAAGAAAAAGATGGATAAGATAAGATGATGATGAAGATGATGAAGAAGATGGATAAGAGAAAGATAAAAATGTCGGTGCTTGTGAACATTGATATACATATTTTACTTGCAAAAATATCCCTACACCGTTAAAAATGTTTTTCTTTTTACAGCGAATGTTGTGTCTGCAGCAATAGCTTTACATCACAAGGTGTCACAAGTTTTCTTACCCACCGCTATCAAGTTTCATTACATTTTCAATTTAAGAGACTTATCGAACATTTTTCAGGTATTTTATTATTGCTTTAATTATAAAAATTATAAAACATGTATTTAATGGAATTCTATGAGATTTATTTATTGTTTTAGGGATTTCTGTTTAGTACAAATGAGTGTTTGGTAAATCCGTCGGATATAATTCGGTTATGGCTCCATGAAACCCATCGAGTTTACGGCGACAAACTGACCGAGGACAAGGATATTGATGCGTTTTTGAAAATGCAGGTTGATATCTGCAAGAAAAATTTTGAGGTGTGCCCAACTTCAGATTCTAATTCACTACACATAAATCGTATATATATGTGTATGTATATAAATATATAAATGTACAACATTTGCGATAACATTAAAATTTTTGCATAGATATTTATTTAATTTCTTAAGTTCGGAATTTGGTTCCTGCTTAAATATTGACTTTTAATGAACAAAGAAATCAAGAAATGAAATTTATATTTGATGTTGAGAGCAAACTTCTTATTACACTTATTTTAAACCAGGACATTGACGAAGGCGTAGTTTTCGAACGTCCAAACATCTACTGTCACTTTGCTGGCGGTATCGGTGAGCCTAAATACATGCCGATATCGACCTGGCAGCAGCTCAATAAGCTGCTCACAGAAGCTATGGCCAGTTACAATGATCTCATCGCGGCTATGAACTTGGTACTCTTTGAAGACGCCATGATGCATATCTGCAGGTATTTAATGTTAGATGTTTATTTCTTTTTCTACTATTTACTGACTATTTTCTCTATTACGATATTTCTTCACTTATCTAAGACTCTATTTCTAAGATATTTACCGTGTTAGGACCATTACAAACTTCTTCATCGCTAATTGTCATAATGTTCTCTCCAAATTTCAGAATTAGTAGAATTCTAGAAAGTCCTCGAGGAAGTGCTTTGCTAGTTGGTGTAGGTGGATCTGGCAAACAGTCATTGTCTAGACTAGCTGCATTCATATCAAGTTTAGAAGTACTACAAATACAACTTAAGAAGGGCTATGGAGTATCTGATCTTAAGGTAATACGCAAAAATATGAATGGTTACAATACTGGTTGGAATATTTTAACGATGTTTCTATTTTTCTTTCAGCATGAGCTATCAGGCCTTTATATTAAAACTGGACTGAAAAATGTTGGCATAATATTCCTAATGACAGATGCCCAAGTGGCTAACGAACAATTCCTTGTACTCATTAATGATTTATTGGCATCCGGAGAAGTTGCTGACTTATTTCCTGATGATGAAGTCGAAAATATTATAGCTGGTGTAAGGA
>DWNJ01000604.1:0-14602 GCA_018250275.1 Udranomia eurus
ACAAATTAAAGTGTATGTGCTATTCTGATGCATAAGCTATATTCCTGTGAAGTTTCATCTAAATCCGTTCAGTAACAAACAAGCTCACAAACAATCGCACTTATAATATTAGTAGGAAAGTATGACTTACTTAGATATTTTAGTGAAAGTGAGCAAACTTATTAAAAATTGTATTTTTATGGTGCACAGTTTTATTGTTGTTATTAATATATAATCGTTGACTTACATGTGGGGATTTATAAAAGTACCTATGAAAAGCCCATTAAGTCATTGTTAGTGTACAAACAAACTAAATTCAAATCAGAGAAGTAGTTTTCATTGAAAACAATTATGTTTCTCTGAAGTTTTCGGTTCGCTTGAGCGTAAAAATCCCTGAAACTGATTTGAAAGTCGCTGAAAGTTGCGAACAATCCTCTGTGAAGAAAATATAAAAGTTAATAAATTAATTTTGGGTGAAATGATCTCTGACCTTCCCTTTGACTGTATTTATGAAATTCTGAACGTTATACTAAATAAAAGAAGTTATTTAAGGTACTTGCAACAGTATGTACGCAATAAAATGCAAAGACTTTTTGTTATTTTTAATGTAGTAGTAAAAAAAAGTTGTAGTAGTAAAGTAAAGAACTAACGGTTTTTTATTCAGCGATTTTATTTATCTCGGTAGTTCAAATTTAATTATAAAATATCTTAAAATATATGTAATTTCAACTACGTCAACAACAACTATTTTTGAATGTGGTAGAACCTTTACGGTTCGACGCCGGAGGCACCACCGCCTATTTCTGCCTAATAACATCAATGATTTGCCGCTGTGTTCTGGTTTGAAGGATGTGGTCAGGGAGACATACTTAACCGAGGCGTTCCAACTTAGTCCTCAAGCGCAGCAACGGATTTTGCGGTCGACCTAAGAAAAGTCTTCGATGCTATCTTGGGTTGATAACAGATGTTCATGGGCGGCAGTGCCCACTTACCATTAGGCGGACTACATGCTCGTTTGCCACCTTCCAGTTATGAAAAAAATATTTGTTATATATAGTTGGGTTTTTGTAAAAAATGATTACTTATATTCGAATAAATTACTATCCACCAATATGTTTGTAGAATCGTTATCTTCACGCATAGTATTACATTAATAAATGAGTTATTAACTCTTTTATCGTTGACACAGAAAAGCTACAAAAAACTTCGAATCGTTAGAAATGGGTAACAGAATAAAACATTGAAGCTTAGGCGACACGGTTGTTTTGGATACACATCGAAACGGAATTTGAAATGGGGTGAATGTTAAAAATACGTTTAAAAATAACAGCCGCCCCGGCGTTGTCAGGCGCAGTGACTAGTGCGGGCAATTTGATGCAAAACGATATGAAAATAAATATTTCCGACTTCCCATTTTCGTGTTTTACATTCTACTTTAACGCTTTGCTGGTGACGTGCCTGCGAAAAAATAATGGTCGGCTACCATCGGACATCAGTCTGTCAACGCCACTCGCGGTTAGGTTGAGCGCACATTGGAAGCGATTACTGCCTACTAAACGATGGTATTGTGATAAATTAATCGTTTACAGCACGAAAAACACGCTTTCCAGTTTCATCACAGGACCAGCTTAATGGTACCATCATATTGTATTGTCATCTAATCTACATATAATTGCCTAGTTTCATGATGATACGACCATTAGAAGTGAGTGTAATTCAGATTCTTAGATTTTATCAGTTACAGTCGTCCCGATAAAAGCGTGTTAATAAGCGATTTCGATTTTTCTAAGCAATGTAGTTATTATACATATATAGGTACGTTAGTTAGATGTGTATTAATGTAATAGTAACAATGCCTTTTGTGATCCGAGTTAGACATTATAATGTTCTGACAAGATGTTAGAGCGACATAATAATGTTTTCAAATGTGTTGCTAGTAATAAGTGTACAGTTTACAGTATCAGGCGCCATGCATGGTAACACAATTGAACGGTAGGCTTTTAAATGTAAACTATAGCTTTAATCAATTTGAGTGTGATACAGGCCAACATCATTAAATGTTTTAAAGATGTCTAAATCAACAACTGACTTTGTATTATTTTTAATTCCTTTTGCTCGCTTCCAACTTCTATTAAACAAAAACGAAGCTATCTGCACTCAACAGCCACCTGCGCTCACTGAGCACGCACCTTTTTCCATTGTTGCAATATTCGTCGCGAAATAACGACCGCCACTTGTTCTAAAGGGCCATTCTGAAAAATCTCTATTCTGCTACATTTTGTCACCTACAGCTCACTCCTCGGTGCGTGCACGCTAATTTAAAATAGTGCCGTTTCATTTAAACGGTGCGCTATTGTAATTTGCATGTCCAAACATTTTGTTTTGTTTGCTCTTATATTATGCGTTTTTTCGCGGCTTGCAATCAACGAATTTAACATTTTTTTAGGGTTTCTAATACAAATATATAATATACAAACAAACAATCATACACAATTTCATCGGTTCTAGGGTATTCGAGACCGGAGAAGAAAAATATATTTCGTTATAAATGTAATTAATCTAATAATATATAATAATTTTGTTATACTTACTCTATAAGTTGTATTCTCATTTTTAAAGAAGTGTGTAAGTAAAGCCCTTTTACTATCTTATTGGAGATGTCTTCGACACATTCGTCTTTTAAGGCTAGAGGAGTCTGACCTCAATGCCTTAACTTCTATTATGTTATTGTGTACTGAGCACATTATTGTCAAACAATTCATGTCGGCGAAACGTGAATCAATACAGCGAAGATATTTCTAACATAGTTCACATACAACGAAAACAATAAAGCGTACCTTCGTAAAACGTCAAAGCTCACATAAATCGAATGCAATCCTTCAAAGCAATATATAAACAATAGAACAGAATAAATAAAAATTCCATCTCGACTTACCGCCCTAAGACAATAAATGTTATCGCGTAAAACTCCGTTTACTGGCCCATAGACGTCCTGCAGAATCTCTTCATACAATATTTATGTGGAGTACGCCAAGGCGCACTCCTGTCTCCGCTTACAAGGTTATTCTCTTTTTACCTACAGCTATTAAATTATTTACGGATTTTCAAAGGACAAAGGGAGATGAAAGTTTAAAACGTCTCTTTAGAGAAATAGTAACAGTTTATTTGCTAGTTACTTGCTTTGTACGAATGGGATTGTGTTTTCGTACAGAAGCACGGCATGATTGATTCATTTTTTGATTCGTAACTGTTGTTTATTAACATTACAAACCTTTGTACAGGTTATCATTATTTGAGTTTTACGCATATTAGATATAATGTATATTTATATGTAAAAAATATAAAATATGGATATAGATTAAGTAGGGATATATCTCGAAAATAATAATAATTTAATGTACATAACTGTAATCTGCTGTTTGAATAAAATAAAAAAAGGTTTAAATATTAAGTTGCACTAAAATACAGGTTTAAAAAGGTAGTTACATTCACAAAATATATTTACCAAATATGATGAATGCGGTTTTCATCAACATTAGGTACACCACGTTCAACGCAAAAATCTGTTTAATCCTATCAGAATTAGGAAACTAAAAAACGAAAAATTTTTTTATCAACGGAAAACACCAAAGCTTAGGAAACACATAAATACTTGACCATTACCGCCATTTAGACACCTCTAATTTTGCCTAAAAAGCCAACAGTTTGTTAGTAATTCGTGTTGTTAGCTGTAAAATATACTTCTTATAACCCTATTTGTCTAATATCAGATACTTAAATGGACGTTTTCTTAACCGATCTACAAATAAACGAGCAAATATTTTCTGTCTTAATTGAGAATACTCGGAGCGAGCGTCCGCGATGCGATTTATTTGTTTGATCTAATTGTCTTGCCTGATTGACATCAGATAAACGATAGAATTTCAGTAGTTTATCGCTTGTCCCCGAGGAGCACCACAAGGACATTTGCCTGCGCTTTTCGAACCTAGTTTAATATGTAGGTGATAAGAATTGTGTCTAGTTTGACCGTGAGGGTAAAAATCCAAAGATAATAATCAAATATGCTTTTATAAAATGAAAATGAACGCGTGCATCTAAACGAATGCATAGCTTCTATTACAATTCAAAGACTTTCAGTCGTTAAAATGATATCAATAAATTAAAATTTTATATTTATTGTAAGTGCATCCCTTGGAAATTATTTCGCAACGAATTTGTCGTGAATGGACATACATAACGCAATTTAGTATTCGATTTTCTGCTATAAGTTGATAGAAATGTCTTATACCTAAACTACATTTGCCGCGGAATTTGATAGAACTTTTATATTTTTTATGATATATGAAAATACCACTGTTCAGATTCGTCCTCATCCAGCTGCTGACCGCGCTCGACGTTGCTTAACTTTCAAGATCCTATGGGATCAATACAAGCCGCGGGCTATGCGCGCTACTTACTCATGCTACGCTGTAACTTACTTCGCTAATACTTGAAAAAGAGTATCTTCTACTTACTCTCGTTAATCGTACGTTGTAGGACAATCGTCTAATATCCTTTGTTGTTTAACTGCAAATGACGATGAAGCAGTTAAGATGTAACCAAATGGACTATAACCATTTTGGAATGGTTGCTGCCATTAAATTTCGAAGAAGCTAAAAAGTATCCTTTCGTTCGAGTTCCGTCTTAGGACCAAATGGATGCAATTATTATTTTCCTCGTTTGTTTTAAGAATGGTCAGGCAAATTGAGGTTTTCTTAATTTTTAAACGTAAATAAATGTGCATGAAATAGTTGATATAAAAAAGGAAAAATTACTGCAGATAAAATAAAATAATGCAGAAAAGAAATTAACATATTTTTTACATAATATTGCTGAAAATCCTTATAGATGAAATAGTTTAAGTAAGTTAAATAATAATAATTAGAAAGGTTAAAATATTTCAAAAACTAATTATGGAAACAGACGCTTAAAACGTAAATTTCAACTTGATTAACATACAGTTGAGTTAGCGAAACTTTATTTACAGTTCTTAAATTACGTTCACTGCATATAAATTATTTTGAATTTACAGTACTTACTGTTAAGGGTTATGCCAATAAAGACATTGACAAAAATAAGTAACATTTTCCATCCAACTTATTCGAAACAACTCCCCGAAGAGCACGTGAAATAGAATGAACTTTTCGTTTTATTACTTTGAAGAGGACGAAAGCTCATGCATGAAATAGTTATAGGTTAACCCTTTATAAGAATGCAAATTATATTGCTGAGAATCGACAGTAATGCCCCGAGTGCGGTTGGATCTATCGCCATCTATTGTTTGCTTCTGTGAGTACGTAAGTAAACCCTGATTTACACAGAGTAACTGACTCAAAAGTGGGGGCAATGCTGACCCGCTGTCTTTACAAATTATATTGCTGGTAATCGATAGTAATACCCCCGAGTGAGGTTGAATCTATCGCCAGGTTTTGTAAGCTTCTGTCATTCTGTGAGTAAAGCTTGATCTACACGTAGTAAAATTCGAGGCAATCGGCAAAAGTTAGAATATTGTAGTCAGCACCAACGCGACAGCTACGTACTGACTATTACATGAGATCAGAATTTAGTCGGCGCAGACTGGCCTCGGATTTTGAGTCGCTTACTGAAGACTGATGGGCTACTTATACCTCTATCACCGCCAATTACACTTGGAGCAATTTGGTCTAACCTTCGAATCGAGGGGATTAAACACGGTATATATGTATATTTGTATGTAAGTATGCATGTATGTATTTATGTACGTGTGTATGTATGGTATAACATCTAAAATGTCTTCTTTTTATTTATTTGTTTCCGTCCGTCTCCGTCTCCGGAGTTGATTCTCCTACTCCCAAGGGTTTGACTGGCAGATAATGCTCATAGTATTAAGTCCGCGTATGTTATGTATCATCAAGCTTAAATAAATAAATCTAGTCTTTCGAAAGTAGGATCTGTAAATAAAAGACCTTAAGTCGAAGTCGCTTTCAGGATATAAAAAATCTTAGTGAAGAGCTTCCACACGTAACCCAACAATGTCGTAGAGGTTGTTGTTAAAACTAATCTCCTAATGAACCGTCGGACTGAGTTATTTATAAGTGTATCAAAGTGTACGTAGGTGTGATACATTACAGGTCGCGACGGAGCGTATTATAAAGGAAATGTTTGCTTAGGCCCCGCTCCCAGTTAAATTATTCACGCAGTGTTATACCAACATATTTATGGCTCGTCTGAGACCGTGTGGACTGTGATGAAAGATTTACGACTAGGTATATGGCTTACGGGCTTTCAAAAGTATGTAAAGTATGGCTCTGGCGACGTGAGCTTAGGTTTTAAAGAATGATGTTAAAAAATTGGCGTGTAATAAAACGGCTAATTTTCCTATTACTCTAAAGGGAAAATAAGCGTAAGATAACAACGGAATTTTAAGGTCAATATTATAAAGTCATAATTTAGTTTTTTTTATTATAAGGTAATATAATAAACTAACATACATCACCTACGCTCCTAATGATAATAATGATGAGAAATAAAGGGTTATATATCACTACAACAAGGGTAATATAAAACTACTGCATATCACCATAAGATTTAGTCATTAGTTCTTTTTTTATGACTGGGCTACCTCCCAGTGCAAACGTCCGTGCAGTTCACCTTATGGTAAATAGTGACGGCCGAACATGAACATCTGTAATCAACCCAAGACAGGATCGAAGTTCTTTCTTAGGTCGACCCCAAATGCGTTGCTACCCCTGAGGACTAAGTTCGAAAGCCTCGGTTAAGTATGTCTCCCAGCTAGGTTAAGTGTGTTTTATTAATGTTATCTTTACCGTGTGAGTTAAGTCTTACACTTCATAGGATATTTATCTTATTTATTCTCTCCTTTTAAATATCCTTCAATTTCTACAAACCTTTAAGCAACTCCAGCACATTTAACATGCAAACCTCTTTTCCAAAACGGCTTGCAAGCGAATAATACACGAAGCGGAAACTACGAACAATTGTTTAAAACAAAGCTGAGTTGATTCTACTGAATCTATTTTTATCTTCTTGGCTATGTGCACTCTATTTGTACAAACAAACAAAGTTTTAGCGAAATCGCCACTTTAATTTAACTATTCGCGGGCAAAATGTGGTAATTGAATAATGTTTCTGAAATGAAGCTCGAATAAAAAGGCAGGGATATTAGAAATCTTAGAAAAGCTTTAATAATTTCTCATTTCGCTATTGTTTCGAATTTTAAACTGCAAATTAGTTTTTGATGGTTTAGCCATTTTTATGAAGTCTGTTTTTATAGAGAAATATTTGAAAAAAGTATGTTCCATGTTTTTTGTACGTTCAACTATATGATTAATTTACTAGAAGCTCGTTTGGTCAGACTCCACATACGCTTCAATACATATAGCTATGAAAAAAATATATGCAAATATGACAGAATTGTATAACGGGTGGGTGTGTGCCCATGACTATTTACATATACATCATGTACTTTTTTTTTTATAATCCTAGATCTTTTATAAATATTTTATAATCGTAGCAAACAGGTATTAATGACATTAAAATCGGAAATGTCCGATGCCACGTCACTCTCGATTAAGTATTCAAATTACGTTCCGTGCATTATATGTGTTTGTATACGTGTACAGTCTACAAAGGCACGGTTGTATGGTTTCTTTTACTAATTTAATGTATTTCTAATATATTATTATATAAAATATTGTCTCTCTGACTTCTTCTCCGTATAAACTTTAATTGTGCCAAATTTTATACTCCTCCGTTCGTGTAATTGTCGTAAAAATCGTTCCTCAACTTTTTGCTTGACGTATTAATATTATAATTTAAATAACGTTTAAAAAATATTTTAGAAATAGATCCTTTACAAACAAATTAGTTGATTTTGATTATTGAAATAAAAATTTAAAAGTCCGTTGTAGTTTTCTGAGGCAAATTAAACTTACAAATGTAAAGGAACTTAGCCATTTGCAAAGTAGCATACTTAGTCGAAGTTAGAACGTGACTTAGTAGAAACAAGAAAGTTCTCAACAGTAGTCATTCAAGGCTATGAAATAACTTCAATTACTATATTAGTTTCGACCATCATGCCAAGCACGGTTTGTTAGATACCCATAAACCTATTTAAACATTACGTTGAAAATTAGGTTTTTTGATTACTATTCAAACAAATAATTTTAACAATTGTAAATGTGCCAAGTCACTACACGTAACAAATAACTTTTTTACAATAAACCTACGATAAGGCTATACACAACTAAGCATTAAAATCAATCAAAATCAAATCAGAGTGAACAATCAATCATCCCCTATATCTCCACCCTTAGAGTTGTTTTTTTCTAATTAATTAATATAGGACTTGAAGATATGAGAGGTGTACACATAATGAGTAAAATTAAAAAGAGAATACGCAATCATCCGCTATAATTCTACTATGTACTAGAGTTTTACATAAAACATAGGATTTAAAGAAAAGTCCGCTATATATGTGTCTAACTATTTTAGTCAAGTCACAATAAAGCCGGGCAAGAGGAAATGATCCTGAACATATTATGTAAATTAGCCAAAATATTACGAAAATATAGCTAGTTCTATATACATAACTAGATTGATACAAGTACCTAAGTAGTTGAGGTTGCTAGCTCAATCAAGTCAACATTTTGTTGGCGTACCCTAAACTTATTTACCAGTTAGGGACATGTATTAACTATCCCGAAAGGTCTAAGTAGTGAATTAGGCAGCTAACCAAGTACTTGTCAACCCTCGACGGCCCAGGAGGGCATGACAAAGCGTATAAATGCTCCACATATGCCGACATAATAAGAATATATGATTACGCTCCCTTTAACAACTTGTTGGAATTCAAACGAGAAACGATTAAATATATTTTATTTTTTATTATTTTATAATAGTGAGGTAGCAAACGAGCACGAAGTCCACCTGATGGTAGGTGGTCCCTGCCGCCCATGGACACCTGTAATCAACCCAAGAGAGGATGGAAGTTCTTTCTTAGGTCGAACATAAATGCGTTGCTACCCCTGAGGACTAAGTTGGAATGCCTCGGTTAATTGTGTCTCCTTGTGTCGTATCCTTCGTACCGCCTCGCCGTCCCCGTCCCACATTTTTTTTATGAACCGATTTGAAACAATAACTAAATATCAAATGAAGCTTACAACAATACATCAGTGAAAACCCGCATTCAAATCGGATCAGCCGTTTCTGAGATTAGTATGCACAAACGCACAGACAAACTGACAAACATTAAAAAAAAATTGGTTTCTTCTTTCTTTCTTTAAATAAAGACCCCCTAAATGGCTTTTTCTTAGATATCTTCCATGTACAGACATCAATCACTTACAAACTTTATTATATGTATAGATTATGGGTGAAACTTATGTAAATGTATGTCGTCTGTCGATGAATTCGAATTTTCCAGATACAATTATGTTATGTTGCATTTGACACCGCAAGATCGCTTCGAAGGCTCGTTCTTGGATAGCTTGGCAATGCAACAAGTCCCATATCAAGAGTGCCGTGCATTGAAGTAAATATGGGTGCTCGTTAAATTTGTTAAAATACCGTGAAATATCTCGCAACGTCGGACACCCTTGGGAGGACGAGATTTCCTAACGATGAACTTTATCAGTCTCTTATATTTTTCTAATACTTTCCCAAAGGATTTTGCATCTTGGATGCCTCGCAACGGTTCAGCGACTTTCTTGATGGAATATTAAACGTTTAAAGCCTTCAAGATAATAACGAGGTTTTGGGAAGACCGCTGGGCCCGATTCGGTCGTTATCAAATCTGGTTTTTGTAACGAGTGTATTGAATTAAGTTCTCATCTTAATATTAAAGAATAATACAGGGTTCGTCTCCGCCTTTTTCGCAGAACATTTCAGGAGAGTCCCAAAACCGAAGATTGCATTTTAATGCCAATATGTTTTGTTTTCCTATAAAAAGACACTTAAAAAAAATCTTCCTTTTAATTGAAGGCCATGTTCTTAAATTTACCTAACCAGGCATTTACCATTTAATACATCTATTTTCATTTAAAAACAATTGTTACAGAATGAAAATCCTCCATGTAATGTGAAAAAAGAAAAAAATATATCTTTGCATGTTTAACATTTGAATATATTCAACTTTTGTTGAATATATTAATTCTTCGTGCTTATAGAATTCGGTATGCTGTCCCCATTCGGTTGAATACATTTGATCAGAACAAAACATTCCACGAGTCGAATATCAAAGTCTGTTTAACGGAGGAGAGTATTCACAAAAGGGATACATTTCAACGCATCGGAGGCGAACTTTATAAATCTAAGAAAGTATTCAAAGGGAAAACATCAAATGGGAAATCCAAAAGTTCTGAATATAATCCAAAATTATATCAGTATAATGTCGTAAAGTAACACAAAATTTTATGTGAATGCGGTAATAACACAGGTTACAGAATTTGACGAAAAGTCGCCATCGTCAATTCTCTCAAAAGTTTTTTCTTTTTTTGCGAACTACTACAATAATGCAAATGTTAGAAATTTGTCGACCCTTCAAAAGATTAAGAATCCCTTTAAATTGATTTACCATTAAGTACGCTGAGCTAACTATAACATTAGAGGTCAATAGTACAGAGAAATTTGCGGAAAGTACTTCTAGATCTGCCATTCCTGATATGCGATTGAATTCGATAAACATCTAAGATGTTTTAATAATGCCAATTTATAATACAGATGGGCAGAATCTTCTACTACGGCAAAAAGTCTCCTAAGATGATTAGACCGTACGTAAAATATATCCGCCCCTTCACTTCAACCTTAAAACAAGTTCTGTCAATACGCCCGAGACGCTTCGTTTGTTCTGAATGTAAACAACTGTAATAAAACAAACTCGAAGGTGCAGGTGATTTTAATCCTATGCCCATTCGGCAGTGTTCTACCTACAGCGAATAAATAACACGCGATAGACAATAGAAAAGAAACATTCATTCGAACATCATTTCGTATTATATTATTTATACCACCATACTATTATACCATGGATAATCTGGATCTCCCTTATTTTCTTATTTCTTCTATAAATCACTATTCAATTTCTCTTATCCATTATACAACAATATTTCTTCCTTTTTAGTGAATAATTACGGTTGGCCCTAGCAGCCTTCAGCTTCACCGGGATTTTGTGGCAAGCCTAGGAAGGGCTAAAGCCGGGACAGAAGACTATTGACTGAGGAGGGTGGAGTTTGGACTTCAAACCTGGGACGTAACTTTGGTCCGTCGTCTTTCCTCCCCCTTTTCACCTTAATTTAATTTTATATTTATGTGTTGAATTATATTAGGTTATAACCGGCAGTGACACTAGATAAACTTAATAAAAAAAGTCTTCAATTTACTGCTATGCCTATTTGTGGCCGAAGTATAGTAATATGATACACTCGTACATACATTCAATACATACAATCTTAAAATACTTTTCTTTGCGTTACAATTTTTTTAGATGAATCCTATAACAAAAATAATGTATTTACCATATATCTGAATTATCGCCTTGTTTGGTACTCGTTTTTCCTCAGCGTATCCTTAAGGGCAACGTGTCAGAAAAGTCCTTCAGTTGAATGAAAGAAGCAAACAGAGTACATACGTGTACAGAATTCGCGTTAGCACGTTTTACAATTTGTTACATTGCTTAAATTGTAATAAAGCTGCAGGGTAACACATACTTTTGGCGGAAATCTTAAAATAACATACAAGAACAACGCGTTCGAAAACATACTCTATCACAATTCAAGAAGATCGTATCAGGAATGCAATGCGTAGGTTGTTCCGACCCTTTCCCGTTTTAAGATATCGGAGTTTGGTTTATAGAAAGAGGTGTACTGTGAATCCCAGATGGATACAGTACGTATTCTATTTACTTTAACAGATGACGTCATTATTCGGTAAGTATTCTATACGACAGTGCCGTGGATGAAACGAATTTCGCAAATGGTGGAAGCAACTAGAGACTTCGATTTATCGGAATATCGGTCGCATCGATACAGTCTGGTCGTTCTGAAAGACTTCGATTTAGTTCCAGCTTTAAATCTTTATTGATATTGCGCTTTGTCCACAATTTTGTGTTATTATAAATTAATTTAATTAATATTCGGAATACGGAGTAAAGATTTTCTCAAAATGTCGCTGGATCACTCGGTATTGTAAACAACAAAATGTTCTGTATTTTTAAATTTTTTAACTCGATTATATGGCATGTTTATTCCGGAGTTTGTCCGAATTCTTTCCATCTCATTCGTAATACTTCATCTTGAGCTCTTTCAGAGAGGTTGTGACATGTAACATTTTCAGAAACAATCTCAAAATGGTAAAGCCGCACCGTACTCAAAATGCTGTAGATGCAATATTTTCATTTAATTTCTCGTTGTATGACAATTGCATGGTCATACGACCTCGTAGAATTTTTAAGGTAGGTTTGAAAAACAAACCGCCATCAAGAAACAGCCAGAAACTAAAACGCTCAAATCACTAATAAAAATATACCCAAATCGCTTCAAGTGTGTCCATAAAAGTGGAAGTTCCCTTGATTGCTCCAGGATCCCATCATCAGATCCTGATCAGATGAAAGTATTCTTCCACAAAAAAGGAGAAATTTCGGTCCAAGGAACGTATATAAAAAATTCTGACGAATTGAAGACTGTTTAGAATGGTGAACTGATTCATGCGATTTTAATTATTTCACTAACGGTATATGCCCAGTAGCATCCACTCGCAGTTGCTAGTACACAAACGATATAAACTAAACAATTAATTAAAGTGCTCAGTGCTTTCGCAGGAAATAACGTTTGGCGTAATGGCGTCTGCGCTTTATAGTCCGAGACCGGTCTGCGTCTAATTACTCGTATATCATTATAAACGCATGCTCGTCTACAGCCGAAGAATAGAATATACCGACTATTGTATGATATTTTATTATTTATAGCTTGGCTGGAAGGTTTTCCATGTTATATTGAAATACGGGAGATTAAAAATAGGAGTATTGTCTATCAGAGAGGTGACTTGTGCCATACGTATGCTGTCTCGACTATGTACGTGTAGTCTCTAAACAGGCCAAACTTAAATAATTTATATTCTTGATTATTTTCTATTAATCTAACTTCTTTGTAGATAGGTAGTGTATTCTTCAGAAAGAGCTGTAGTAAAACAACGGGCGTACGTCTGATCTAATCAAAAGAGAAAAGATGCAAAACTACTTTATATTACCAGTATAATGAGTGGGATGGAATGATTGTAAGCCGTGGTTAGGTTACTTAGGTTGATGGACCTCGACTATGCTCGTAACAACAACACTCGGGCCAAATGAATGCGTAAAAAAACTTGCCAATTTAACTACCATGGTTACGGTACCTTTTCAAACTAAACTAAGTCATTAGCGAGGAAAAGCAATTCCAAAAGACAACATTACGAAAGTCTTATTTATCAAATTTGTCTCTGAAACGACGGCTCGGAATAACCCGGGCCAAATAAACTGAGCGTGGCAATTTATCAGAATAACGAGCTTTTTCGAATCTCCTCTAGGTGACACCCGGTTCATTTGTTCCTTTTTTTCTTATCCATTTCAACTCGATCACATGTAGGGTATTACTCACGTCAGTATTTTAAACCGTTATCGTTTCTTTGTCGGGCGGGAACACTATTTTTCACAAGGGGACCGAATATGCATTTCAATACGCGCGGGTCGGTCGCTTGATTTATTTGATTCTCGATGGCTCTTGTTTAGTGGAATCGCGGTGCAGTTTTGATTGTTATTATTCTTAACTTTAGGTTTCATGAGACGTGCTCGTCCTGAGGACTAAGTTAGAATTAAGTTGTCTCTTTCTTATCTCACTGTTATCTTACTTACCTCATAAACCAGAATTCAGCAGCCCGAACACTTCTGTTATAAGATGTCAATAAATATGATGTTTCGGCATCCGTAGTTGAATTGTAAAAGATTACACCAACTTAATTATTTATTATTAACAAAATAAATGCATATTTATTTTTATCTAAATTGCGTCTTGATCGGAAAATAAAGTTAAGTAGTAATGGTACAAGTAAGTAGTCGAATTGGTTAACAAGCAACTAGTAAGCAGGTTCTTGAAATACTGGATCAATGTCACTTTTGTAAATGTGCCGGATTTAAATACTTATAAATTATTCCGATTCCAAAGGTATAAATTAAACTTTATTTGGCATTAAGTTATATTGTTTCCAAACAGAATGGAAGCCGCGACAACAGACAAAGTTGCGAATAAAGTAAGAAGCGTTAAATCCAAATCGGACTTACCAAAAGATATTAACTAACTCCGAATCGTGCTTAAATATTTATTCGTGCAAGTTCTGAAACCGTAACTTTCGTTGAAAGGATTCAGACGAAATTATAATAATCTCTCAAAAGAAGCCGCGGGATTGAAAGTATGGATCAGACGGCATTAGCATTTACATTCAGATTTTGAGGTAAAAGTTACTTATCATTGCTTAGCACTCGCAGAGCTATTTCGTAGAGATAAATAATTCTTGAAATACAAAAAATTTAAGAACTGTCTGAAAGATACCATTTATT
>DWNJ01000605.1:0-14600 GCA_018250275.1 Udranomia eurus
TAAAATTAATGATGATCGATCGAACAGTTCAGGTGTGAAAACGTAACATACAAACTAACATTTGCATTATTTATCATTAATATATATAATAAGGATTGATGGAACTTAAGTTCAAAATACACTAACATAACTGTTATCCTTAGTGACACAGTTCAGTAAATCATTGAAGTGTCGTATTTCGCACTTAAAAAATCGACACCGCAAAGTCAGAAAGTAACCAATTCTAATCAGCTCCAATCATTACAGTGTTATACATATTATGCGTTATTAATCCTAATAGTTAGTGACACAAATGTGGCGTTGCATCAAGTTGCGGGCCGCGTTGACGGCGTTTTTGTGACATGTTCACACAGCAAACGGCATTGCCGCACCAGGAACTAATCTATTGAATTCACCGGCAAGTAGCCGTTATATTAACAAAAAGTGGCCTTATGCCTTTTACTCGGTTTGATATCTACCGCTTGCCTATAAACTTGTAGACAAACCTATGCAAATTATCCACCAGATGTCCCATCGAATATTTTATTTGGAAAACATACATTTGAACACGCAAAATAATAATTTGTCATTCTGCTGTTAGTAGGTTTTTATAGTCAATTTTAAGATTGATATGCAACATATTACCTACTTTATTATTATTAGGTACAGAGTAAACGCTTCGTAGTTTTTTTATTATAATTAAGGTTAAAATAAACTCACACATAAATAGATGGATATACTCGTAAGGAAGGGCATGTCGTGGTGGTTGAATCTTTTACGGTTCGACTCCGGAGGCACCACCGCCACACCTATTTCTGCCTTAACAGCAGTGTTCTTGCTGGTGTGTTCTGGTTTGAAGGGTTTGGTCAGGGAGACATACTTAATCGAGGCGTTCCAACTTAGTTCTCAGATGTAGCAACGCATTTGTGGTCGACCTAAGAAAGAACTTTGATACTATCTTGGGTTGGTTACAGATGTCCATGGGCGGCAGTGACTACTTACCATCAGATGCATGCATCACTGCATGCTGCCTACTAGTTGTAAAAGAAACATATATTTTTAGACTACCAGAGTCTATCACAGATATTCTTACTATTACTTAACGTACTGGAAGCCTTACTGACCTGACACTTCATTAAACATCGCAGTAATACAAAAAAACGGTCCACAAAACAATGACTGAAAAGTAACGCGTGACGATGTATAATGAACTAGACAAATCGTATGCAAAGTAATGCGGGAAACTCCACTGAAAAACACGCATTCGCGACTCATATGACGTATGTATGCTTTAATTGTTGTGCTGACCCAAATGTTTAACTATGCTAATTTTTTAAACTCCATTATTCAGGGTAATGAGCCGTATGCATACCTTGTATGTCTATTGATGTATAGATTTTAATTAGTCAACAGTGTACTAGGAATTTTAACAGGAAATACACGTTTATCAGTGACCTATTGATAATACCATTATATTTAATAAAATAGTAAACAACAATATTATAATACAAAGGCAATGTAAACATAGTTATCTTAGTTCAATTTTTTTATACTAGGTAAGCCAGCACCACTACTGAAATAAATAAAAAAAAACACGCAGGACAAAGAGTTTTAACCCCAGGCAATATCAAATTGTCTTATAAAATATCACGTGTATTATCAAATGTACTAGAGTAAAAATGTACTAAGAGTGCAGTTCACAAGAGATGATTATGCCAATATTTATTTAACTAACACTAAATTCAACAATTTGCGAAACCCAACCTTAACGCTTGAATGTTTGCATCAAACAACGACGTACAATGATTTACAATGAATTGTATTTATTGGTAACAACGGAGAAACGCCCGAAACGCAATAGATGGCGCCACTACTATCGAAATGTTGGCAGCATTGCAAAGTTTGACAGATGGCCGAACGCAGAATACGCAGAACACAGAAAAATGGTTGAAAATAGATTAAAGTTCTTTGTTATTATTCTGATCATTGCAAAACCGAATCAGATGAAAATATTCCAAGATATTTCTCACTAATTATACATATAACAGAAAAAAAATACTCTACGCGGCCGAAACCGCGGGCGATAATAGACCGTACCAACCCCACGAGTGCCGGTACAAAAAGATCAGTTCACACATCAAAGTGTATCAATATTTACACAGCAAACGGGCGTTTTATAGCGCAAATAAATGTTAATGCGTTGTTCAACTAATTTCCTATGTTTACTTGTCGATAACGAGACACTTTGTTCGAATTATCTAGCGAGAGTTCGCTCAGACGACCTCCGACGTTAATCAAACACTCAATGGCTTCGACGATAAATTGTTTATTGAATTTTGTTTAACACAAAACAATATCATACAATTTGTTATTTGCCGCGGCTCCGCTTGCGTTGATTAATACGCCAAAGCGCATTCAAAATAAAATAAACGAATTTATTTTTATTCATCAATTAGTTATAGGTTAGTTATAGTTAAACATTATATGATGATCAGTTGAATACTTAAATATATTAAATCGTACTCGCAATTATCAAATAAAATCATGATTATAGTTGTCTATTAACTAAATGACCTTCTAAACGCATCAAAATTATACTCATATCCTTGAATTCTAAACAGAAAAACAAAGGCGAGTTAATTCGCGCCACAAACAAACACTTCCTATGTATATTACATTCGACCTTATCTGAATAATCGTTGCGTGTTCAAATGGGATTTTTTGTCAACGCTTATTATTACTTATTAACTGCAAAAAATCGATATATTAATACGTGAAGCAAAAAGTTTAGGAACTATTTTTACGACAATTACACTAACGGAGAAGTATGAAATTTGGCACAGTCCAAGTTTATACGGAGAAGAAGTGTCGAGAGATAATATTTTATACAATACAATAGCAATACATTAAATTAGTAAAATAAACCATTTCCCATGCAACCATGACTTTGACGCACACACGTATATAAACACGTATATATACACCGAACGTCATTTGAATACTGAATCGAGAGTGACGTGAGCACCGGAAATGTCATCCAATTAATGTCATTTTGTGTAGTCAAACATATTTTAAATTATTCTATAGGTATAAAAGTATAGATATTTTACAAATGCCATGGACATCTGTAATCAACCCAAGACAGGATCGAAGTTCTTTGCTAGGTCGACCACAAATGCGTTGCTACTCTTGAGGACTAAGTTGGAACGCCTAGGTACATACCTCAGCGTTCCAACTCCCTGATGACCCCTGACCCTTAAAAAAAGAACACAGCAGCAAGAATACTCCTGTTGCTGTAAGGCAGAAATAGGTTTGCCTCCGGATTCGGTACCCGTAAAAGGTTTTACCACCTTCAAAAGCCTCACTCGCCCATCTCACTATTAGTCAATAGCCACCCACTCCTAACTTTGAGAATCCTTTGAGTTTAGCTGAAGCGCTTAACAAAATTACTAGCATTGACATGCAAGTAGTTTAAAGAAAGAAAAACCTATCTACATCTTTTTATATTTGACATTAGTTCCGACAACAAAGTGATGTTCCATGTGGTTGTTACAAACAGCGGTTTCATTGCAAGCAATATGTGCAATAAGGACATAAATAGGGCTGAAGTAGAAGCCCTGAGCGTTTTCCAACGCACTTAATTAATTAACATTTTTACATTACCACTTCCTCAATCTCCATCGCGGAATTGCTGCAATAAATATACACAAATGTGAAAGAATGCAACATAAACTGTTTATACAATAATCGTTATTTATAAAGTCCATTCCACATGCTCCTCTGAGACCTCTACGTACTGTGACAGTCCCATGCAATGGGAATAGTTAATTAGCTTGAATGCCACAGGAGTTTTATACCGATCGAAAGTCAAATAATTACCAACTCACAAAATTATTACCCCACCGTTATTTACTAACTGTTCCTAACCGGGGACTTGTTTGACTGTGAAAGTTGAGCGCGAAGCGAGTTAAGTACAATATGCGCTACATTATGTAATACTTTTTTTTAATAATTGCTTCATTATATGATACTTTATAAATAAATCAAGAGCGTATAAGAGATATGTGAGAACACAAAATGCAAACTTTGCACGCATTTTTTTTTGTTTTACTACAACATACTTTATATTAAAGCAATAGATCGTTTAGTGCACAGCTGATGTGTATCTTCACACCAGATAGCTGTGAACGCAGTCCGAACGCAGTCCATCGAAATTGATAAATTGGAAAGAACGCGCGTTAGGAGTGAATCAGATTTGTCGCTTATCGTTCACCAACTATCAGTCGAACATGTGGGTAAGGACCACCTAGCTATGTGTGGCAGTAAAATGGTAATGAGCAATAAAAGATAATACCGACCTGCGTATAATATGACCCTGAGAAAGCATTGTGGATAGGTGTGAAATTTCTTCACACTATAATAATTTGTTGGTGTCTAAGCAGCACATTATTTTTCTACAATCCGCATTATATGCATTGCCTACATATCTTGGTTGTTAATTAAAACTTTCTCATTTATTGTTTTTATGCTTCAATCAAAGACTTTGGGCCTTTAATTCTGCCATATCCCACAAAGCCGACAAACTTTCGTTAGATATGACATACGTTCAGTGTGTTCAGAACTTAAAACATGTGAATTTTAATGCTAATAAATCAAATTCCGGGAGTCTTACTTTTTTACCTTTTTAATATAAAAAATGCACATACGACACGTTAAGCTATTAAAAGAAAGAAAGTATTCTAAGATTTTAGTTCTAAATGAAAAAAAAAACGAATTTAAATTTTTAAAGTTTAAAATTACTCATAGTTTTAAGTACGATTTAAAAATAACATGAAAGTGGTGTTAAAGCCGGAAGCAAGGCGCAACACTTACGAGTCGACGACAGACAGACTGACTTTCTACGAGTGATCTATTGGAGAAAAGTGCGTGGTGGCCAGCACATACATTATATACGTTATGTATCAAAATAAATGTCTACTGCATAGAAATAGGGACGGGTTAAAGAATGGTAATAACAAACGGTTTGTACCGAGACCGATGTAACCAGCGTCGCGTATCGCTCGAAGTCTAAACAATTTTAATACTGAATAGTTCCGCAGGCACATTTTTGTTAATCTTAATTTTCTTGACAATTTAAAGCAATGTTTCACTTTCTCATTAGCGAACCCACAGTTATGCTAAATTATACATTTACATATTACCATAGATAGAGAATTCTCTACCAAAGCTCTTACAGACGCAGTAACCTAAGTACTACCAGATAGCTTAAGTACGGACTCGTTTAATAAAACGGTGTTATTAAAATCATTCCCTGCGGAATTCGTAATTAAAATTCTCTCAACTAACATCAATTAATTTAATTTTCTCCTGCAATAATGGAAGCGTATAAGTGCATTGGTGCAGTAAAATTAAAAAAAACCGTTGTCTACCTTTTAATTAAATCCTATCATGAAAATGCGAGAAGCGCATCATTTCAGCGCTGTTTGTTTTTAAACTGATTTATGGATGAAGAAATTTAATAATCGGTGCATGTTTGTATCCATGCATGCAGGGATTAGGTTGACCTAGATGTTGTATAATCTAACGCAAAATTATGTTGATTTGCTTATGTATACATACGATCGGGAGATCGTCTAGAACTAAGGTAGTAACCTTTTACGATTCGGCTCCGGAGGCACCACCGCCTGCCTTATAACAGACATACTTAATCGAGGGTTCCAATATAGTCCTCAGGAGTAGCACCGCATGTGGTCGACCTAAGCAAGAACTTCGATCCTATCTTGGATTGATTACAGATGTCCGTGGGCGGCAGTGACCACTTACCATCAGGTGGACTGCTCGTTTCCTACCTTTCACTTATAAAAAAATCACTCTTGAACTGTAATAATTTTCTTAAAAATATTCCCTTTTTCTGTGTTCCCTAGTTATGAAAATAAACTGATTCGCATCTATGTCATTAAGTTGGAAAATTAAAATCAGATCGCATGAATGAGATACGAATATTAATATTCAGATGGTATTAGAGACATAGCTGTAACAGACTGATACAAAAAAATAACGGTACGCAATTAGGGTTGGATTGTATGAAAAGATCCTAGCAATTTCACGTTTATCGGTTGAGCGTACCAAACAAACTCACATTCACATGAAATTAGGATTAGATATTAAGTTAGGATTAGGACTAGAGACTAAAATATTAAGTTAGTATTAGGATTAGAGATATAGCCGTAAAAGGCATACACGAATTACCTACAACCGGGTAGAATTTCATGGAAAGTTGCAAGCGACGTAATTAGGAACTAGGCAATCACAATTAGCCCCGATGATAATGGCGACCCGCCCTTCTGATACGGCGATATTAACGAGACTTCTGATTTATGCCTTCGATTTCACTTCCTAGATGTTTGTGTTCAATCTTGACTACCCAACGCCAGTAGCTCTGCTCGCGTTTAACTTGATAATTCCGCTAAGCTTAATGAATCGCAATGAAGGGATTGTTAATTAAATAACGAACCATTGGAATATTTCTAACATGCACTAATACGCGCGCGAGGGAGATATTTGACCAAGGCATTCCAACTTAGTCCTCAACGCGTAAGTTAGCAACGTATTTGTCGACCTAGGATACTACTTCTGTTGATTCTGTTGAATACAAATGTCTATGATAAGCAGCGGCCACTTATCTTAGGAAGACAGCATCCTCGTTTGCTACCTCAATGTTAAAAAAAACTAATAAATTAAGTTTCAAACGTGAGAAGAAATAGTGGTATTGCGTCACGTGGTTCAATCGATCTCAGCATTTTTATATCTCGTTAAAAATAGAATTACGTTATCAAATCACAAGCGCAGCATAAAGCACACATTAATCGCACTGAAAATAAGGATCGAGATATTTTCTCGCCGAGACTTTATGAATCATGTGTCACGGAATGAACGTTGAAATAATTCTAAAAGCTCAAATGCAACAGAACGAACGTGCTCAATTTCGCACTTAGCGCAACTCGCTGGTTTCGTGACATAAGTTTGAAATACTGAATCCGAAAATTTTTTATTTTCTTTTCGATTTAAAATCTTAGCTACAACTGACACAAAGATGAAATACTGAATCTAGAGAACTTGTTTTTCTGTCTATATATATATGGATTTCTTTTGAATGTGTGTATTACTTTCAATAGCCGGCGCAAGAACGAGATTTAAAAATAGAGAGTCTAGTGTGTAAACTGGTATCTGTTTATATTCTTATCCATGGCTTTTAAATAGAGTAAATACAATTGCTTTTACTACATGTTTATTTGCTTCGTTCTTTTCTTTTTGCTTTTTTCTTTTTCGTTAGTTTTCATTGAAAAACGGAATGGTTACCAATGAAACGAAATTAACTTTAACTAACTACCTAAGAGTTAACTTTGGAAAATTATGAGACCAATTTTTGAAAAATGTTTCAAACATAGCTCTTAATTTTATTTCAATACATGAATTAAGAAAAAGTGACAGGTAATATAGCAAAATTGGTTGTAATTACAGATCGCAAATAACCACAGCCAGTCTCCAAATGTCACTAATAACTCATTTACGGACACAATGACAGTGCTACTGTAACTGGAGCGAGCAGGACTCCCGCAAGGTTCTTCCAGAAATATCCCGGTCACAGGACACACCGGATCGATGACACACGTCGAGACAGCTACAATGCATTTATAATGCATTTTATATACGGTACTAGATTTAAAAAAAAATATTTGACGTCTTAGTATTGCAGCAGATTTAGGGAGATGCATAGATTTAGATGGATTAACTAAGCTGATTGTATTTGACTATTTACTACTAGTATTTTTTACCCAATGAAATGTATTACTACGATTAATATATAATTGACGTTTTGGTTCTACGATCTACAATAAAAAAATAATTGTTAGGCAACGCCAATTTACATTTACCAATTAAATGAAAAAATAGTTTGCACTATAGTCACACGACCTCGTTTTAAGAGAGACGTGTGCTTACCGTAATTGGAACGATAGTTGATCTACAATGAAATGTTAGTTGGTGCTTCAACGACAAAAATCCATATTTCCATTCCATCGAATCGGTTGACAGAAGCTATTGAAATTAATTCATTCGTTCACAAACCTTGAAATAATATTTATTCTTCTCGTCAATCGAAAACATACCTGGAACAACCAAACAGTGAAATAAGTTTTTTCAACAAATAAACGGTTTTTAACGAATTAAGCCTAGTTTTATTTTATTAAAGTTTTAGCTTTTTCGTAGCAGCATTTAATGTATTTGTGTTCGTTAGCAGACAGTTTATGGCCTCAGGGTTCTGGAGACATCAGGCCCCAGGCCAAGCCATGCCTGGACAAGATCAAAGTTCCATCTGTTGTGGACCTCAGATAGAACTTTGATTTTGCATGGGCGGCAATGACTAATGCATACTTATTTGCTGCCCTGCCTGATGCATACTTATTTGCTACATTAGCGTCATAATATTTTTATATTGGCAAGTGGAAAGGCACTTTTTCGAAATTTCATACTTCTCCGTTCGTGTAATTGTCGTAATTGGCTTCACGTATTTATATTATAATAATGAGCAAACTGACCAGTACGCTCTTTGTGTACTTTGTAGACATAGTACAACCATGACGCCCGAGGTCTTCCCCATAAATATGGGAACGCACAATCTTAAAGAAGCCATCTACGCATTTTACCCGCCAAGTCTCAAATCTGTTTTAGCCCTTTAGAACTTCAGTACACCCATACGTATGTAGTGACTAACGTTTCTTTTAATTAGCGGAACCGACTGACTCACAACCGAATCAGATCGGAGTCAACTGGATCGGTCGCGTGTTTACGTGATGCAGTCGTTTTTTGACCTTTGCCCGGTGATTTTAGGCGATTTATGTGAACGAACGACCATGAAACGGACGTTTTGGGGAGCCGCTAAAATGTCACCACTATTGAATCGGTGGAAGATAATCTGAGATATAATTAATTAGCTACTTTAATGAATTTATTTTGGTTTATATCCCATTGGCCGACACGGATCTGATGAAACACAGAAAACTTACTCAATAATTTTCCGTCTTTATTCATATTTATTTAATAGAAAGAATTACATTATTATTACATATACTATTAAATAAATATGAATAAATAGTTGTAATCAACTTACATGGACCAATAAACGTGTCTCATCTTTATTGACGAATCAAAATACTATTATCGGCAATAAAAATCTGATACTGCGTACTGGTGAAACTGATTTTCAAAGACGGTGCGTCTTGAGATACGATTTTATTGTGAGCATCAACGTTTCTTAGATATCAAATAACTTGTATAACTCTAACGTGATCGTTTTGAAAAGCAACCTTTAGATAGAGCCTTCGGATACGGCGTCAAGTTTCAAGTAAGCCATAAATCTGACTTTTATGTACACGACATAAAAACCCACCGCGCGATAGAAAGTTTGAGTGTCAAATCATTAAAAAGGAACGGTTTTTATAATATATATTTTAATGTCAGCGTTATACGTCACACGTGCAACGATGACGTCATAAAAGAGTGTAAATCACTAACATCAAAGAAAATAGTGACATATTTTTTTGACAATTAAGCAATTGTGTCTCCAAAGTCGTAAAGAACAAACGGCCGTATGTATAAAGAACAAAAGTTCGCTCAATTTAATGCGGCAAAAATTAATGTATTCGAAGGAAGCTGGGCCGCGAGCCAAGCGAGGAGGATAAAGAATGTACTATCGAAGTGAAGCGTCATTTTATGCCCCCTGTGCAATGACCGCCACTTCGGATATTCGCACTGTTGCGCAACTCTTGCGCATCCACACTTGAATTGGAAATTAGCCGATGGCAATGAAACGGATATGTTGGAAAATCGATTGGCTATGAACGTGCGTATCGGATTCGTTTGATAATGTTACTCCTCCTTACTGTTAAATGACTGGATGGAATGGATAGAGTTGGAGAGAGATAAAGAGATAAGAGATTATGTAGAAAAAATAAAGAGGATATTTTTTAACTAGGGTAGGATAGCAAAAGAACCCCCTAAGTAAGTGGTCACTGCCGCCCATGGACACCTGTAACCAACCTACGATAGGTCCTGAGTTCTTTTAAGTCGACTACAAATGCGTTGCTACCCCTGAGGACTAAGTTGAAACGCCACGGTTAACTTAACTTAACTTAAGGGTATAATCAGGGAAACATAAGTATGTTTCCACACCAAAACCAGAACACAGCAACAATAACAATGCTGTTATAAGGCAGATAGAGGTTTTTAAAGCCTGTGATGATACTCTGTTGTACTATTATCCAATAGGTGCGGTTATGGTGCTACTAGTTATGGGTAACTTAAAGTTTATTTTATTTCGCTTTATGGAGAAATATTTAGTCTTAACGAGCTTCTGTGGTTATCCAAATATCAAGCGCCATACAAACAGCCAAACAAACTAACTTTCATATGAGAATTAGATTATCTAGAAGTCTCACTACTGCTTTCTCTATTTAGAACAAAAAAATCTTTTAAGGGATGCGAGCAAACAATGGAACGACTATTTCGACTACAACACGAATTCAAAACAACAACACGAACATCTAAAAGCTTTCACAAAATGTCTCCTCAACAAATTCTTATCAACAAAAGCATTTACCTACTCATTACGAACGTTTCGTCGCAATTTGCCCCAAGATCGCGCGGTGGTTCCAAAGAAAAAAAATTTGGCGCTCAAATCGGTTCCAATGTCAAGCACCTGCTCCAAGTTCAACGGTGCCAATTACGAGTACATCTAGAGATCTCCCGATGTGCTCTTTTAATTTTCCGAGACATCCCAAATGTTTGTCGAATTTCCAACTAAATGTTTACAGCACAAGAGAATATACGAGTAAACGCCGTTACGTTACAAATACTTGGACATTTTTCAAAGCATTATTTTCGACGTTTCTAATACCTACATGACATCGATTTTAACGTTTATTCTTTTATTAAATTAGGTTATTACTACTTCGCAACAATCCGGTTGAAGACACTTCACAGTCATTTCTCAGGCGTAGAGTCAACTTACCCTGATGGTCGAAACACGTGTTGGTGGTGGTATGTAAATATGTTGGTTTATACCTTTATAATTGTTGCATGCATGAGTCCTGTGAGGGAGGGTATAGATTGCATGAATTAAAGGTATATACTATCATACATAATAACAGCGGTTTGTTGCCAAGTAGTAATAACCTAATTTAATAGCATGGATTTCCGCAAAGTAACGCCTGATACTATTAAGTTTATTATTTTATTTATGTTAAGTTAATAGTGTTGGCACTTACTGGCTAAGTTTCTCCAATGCGAGATGTACAAAGAATGATGTACTGCTTAGGTGCATTTACTAAGCTAATTGCTGTGTATAAATAAATAAATGGTGACAGTAATAATAATAAGAAGTATCTGAGTATAAATAAGATCGCATGTCTTAATACACATTTGAAAACAAAGCATTAAAGCAAGCACGTATATAACGTGCAAAAATAACACGCAGACATTGCACCCATGTACTGTTAACAACATATTTTTCTATCCGAATAAAACCCGAGAACGCACGAGGTGATATCACTCATTAATTAATGCTACGCGAGTCCCGAAATCCCTTATCGAAGACGAACACCGAAATACGGGCGGTTTTTCATTAAGCCCGTATACCGCGAAGGAATAAATATTCGTACGTGCTCTGTGGTGCTAACCTGACGCGTGGCTCGATAAACGTAACACTGAAAACATACAACTGAAGTCTGCCACCTATTGAATGCTATGCTATAGCTATGTTACACTTACTGCTCCAATGTAATAAGGAGCTATCCTTTTACATCTAGTAAAATAAATAATTGGATAATTCCGAATCTTACAATACTTGTGTCGTTTTTCGTCGTATGCTAAATACTTTCAGTAGAATTTTGTCAAATGACAAATAAACTAAATAAAAGGTTATTTAAAATGCTCTTACACACCTTGAACGATTGATCAACTCAACTCAATTTCCATTGGGACAATTAAAAATACTGTGTCTGTGGCTTATCGTTTTTAGCGCCAGGGCATAGATACATCGTGGTAATTACGATATTATCTTACGCTCACTCAATTTAATCAGAATACGACAGTATCTATACACACATATATCCTAATCTCTAGATTAGCAATGTTTAATGACGCTTGAGAGTTTTTTTTTCATAAAATTGAAGTAGCAAACGAGCTTGCAGCCCAATTGATGGTAAATGGTCACTGCCGCCCTTGGACGTCTGTAATAAACCAACGACAAGATAGAAGTACCTTGAGTCAACAACATATGTGTTGCTACTTCTGAGCACTAACATTCTTCTCCTTTACCACATCATCCAAACCAGAACACAGTAGCACTGCTGTTATACGACAGAAATAGGTATGGCGGTGGTGCTTCCGGAGTCAAATCGTGTAATGTTCCACCACCTTTAAAAAGTCTAAAAGCGATGCCTCAATATCGCACCGCGCACTGTGTGTTTAGGGCTCAAAACCCTTCATTTGGCATTCGGCGGACAGTGTGGCTGCCAGGGTACCGTTACTGCATTCGTCTTCTGAGAAGTTCATACTGTAAAACAAAATAACGGCTCTCTCGACCCGACCCCTGTTTTTGCCCCAAAGCATTTTGAGAACGTTGGAAATTAAATCCGCTTATGACACATGTACCAATTTAAAGTCGTGTACTTATTACTACGATTATAATCCTTCTCGCTCTATGGTTAAATTTATGGTCCAACTAAATAACTTGTGTTGCACACTGGAACAAGTTTAACGCCTTTGAAATATGCGCTTGTTATCTTTAATTGGAGTATGTTATGGTGGATAGAGCTTGATTATTGAATGCATATTGGATTACGGATTTATTCTTATTATTTTTAGACATCGTTTCAAACAGCGAATACTTGATTAAAGGTGGTGTGACAGCAATGACTCTAACGTACTATAGTTACCTATTTTTAATCGACTTTTTTAGTAGTAAATAAGGAAATTAAAAGGTCACATTTATTTATTTTTTTATATTTATTTTAGATTGTGAAGTTAGTGGTTCATAGAACATGTAACTTAGTAATGTGTGTCCATGGTAGATGGTGAACAAATTAAGTAGACTCTTTACTAAAGAATGATTACTTTTTTAATAACCCTGTGTAACAAAAGGACGTATCGAGGTCGGTGCCGTGTATCGCTCTCTCTCTCTCTGTCTCTCGATCTTATCTCCCGTGTCAATTCCTGTTACGTACATACGATTCGATATCTCGAAGTAATTAAATAAATCACATCAATCGAAAACAACTCGGTTGGAAATTTCTGGACACATACACCGTCATTAAGAGAGCGTTGATCGTCTCGATTGAACAATTTTTCATCTTAAATTTTGTGGATTTTTTTGTAGTCTCATCGTGACTTATTTTATCGATGGAGTTATTTCATCGACTTCACTAGAAATCGCAACTCGTCATTCGAGCTCGTTCCAAGAACAATATCGAAACATGAATACCGATGATTAACGATGCGATAAGATAATACTTATTTGGATCAATCTCCATTGAACATTTTGGTTTCAGCTTCATACATTCAAAGGTAATTTGTAAATATTGGAGTAATCGAAATTAGAAAATGCTAAAATACAAATACATCGGCCGTTTCTAGTGCCAAATCTGCTTTTTTCCCAACATCAAAGCTCAAATATACCAAATCTTTAATAAACCCTAGCGCGAATAACTATATTATAATTCTTTCGACGACGACACCCTGTATAATCTGTACCTATACACGACTGGGACTGTACCCAACCCAGTGCCTATACGTACTAAATCAAGAGAAATAATTCGTCCCTCGCTGGCGTTCTAGAGGCAGAGGCGGGAATGTGTCTGAGAATATAATTGAGCTTAACAAACTGTGTCGTATGCACACCAGCTTACCCGTAACGCGATACGGTACGGAGCCGTGCAGTACTTACGTACGCAGTCCAATTAATTTTAATAGAAATTGTGTTGCCACAAAACTAATGGAGTTAGTGAGGTAGACGCCAATTCTTTGTATGAAATATATATAGTACCAGTACCATATAAAATTATAAGATGAACACATTTAGCTAACGTTTTCAGAACCTGAGAAGCATGTCGGTGCATATAAAAAGAACCTATTTGGATAGTTAAACACGAACTCTTCTCAGCGAATTAAAGATTTTAGAAGACATTTTTCGGAAGTGGAAAGAGTGAGAAATATTTCCGAAGTGGGAGTTACAGCAGATTCACACAACGAACAATAAAACATTGACCTTCGCTGAAATATACATGGAGATATCAATTTGAATTAACATTTTAATTATTCAATCGAGTAGGGCAATAGAAAATAATATCTTGTAACTACATAAGGACACGTGGGAATAAAAAGCATAATTTGTGCGAATTCCATCACAATGCTGCATATCACTGAACTAGTCGGTAACACGATACCGGTCCCACATGTATGACAATACACTTAATATTGGAATTAATACAAGTTAAGCATAAAAGTAATGAGCAGCCATGAGGACTGCCAACAGAAGTGAAAACTTAAAATTGTATTTTGAAATT
>DWNJ01000606.1:0-14597 GCA_018250275.1 Udranomia eurus
GGTTCGAGTCCCACATAACCCTTTCGCCGGCCCAGTGGCGGAAGGGTATCCGCGGGGATTTCCTGACGATAAAAAAATCCTTTAAGTACCGCAACTATCGCAATATTAGAGACCATCTAAACTACCTACGCTAAGAGAAACTTAAAGGAGTTCTAATGAATGACGTTTTTAATTACACCGACCATACCAAATGAATTCGTTTCCACTTAAAAACTTGTATGCAATTAATGAGACGGTCAAGTCAATCAAGATGAACAGTTATGCAAGGACTTATACTTAAAAGGTACGTGGAAGATTTACAATTTATAACATTCGCAAAAGTTTCAGACAGGTAATTACATTTTAGTTTTACGATATTGTTATTATCCTGTTGATATTGGAAGTTACAATAATGATGGCATAACTTAAAAGTTCCAATCCGATTCTACATACAGTTGTACTTCACTGTAAAGTAAGATGTATACCATAATATTCAACAACTTAACTAAGCATATACATCAATATATAGTTAAATCTTATACATCAAAATACCACATAAGCTATAATTTAAATATAAAAATATTGTGTAGATTTCCTAAAATATATCAACATAAATATATTCAACGATAAGTGTCAAGTAATTTTGGAAATTCTTAGTCATATATAACGCGGGCAAAGCCGCGGACTATATATGTAAATGGGGTAGTCATGTATGAACTTTGTCAGATATTTTAAAAGAGATGTGAAATGTGCCGAGCGCGAACATTATAAAATGTTATTATTCATAACTGTTATGTAATATAACTGTAACATATTGTTTATCAGTACTCCATTATCATATCGCGCAATGGGCAGGGAGTTGGAAAAGAGAATGTGTTAAACTAATCAATTGAATTGATTTTATTAATATTTGTTTACAGATGAATACGTCATCTGTTACAACTTATTGCACATTATTTCTGATATTGGCAATAATATGTATCAACAATGTGACTACGTCCAAGCTTCCAGACAAAAACAACATATTATGCCCTCCCAAAGATCCTCCTAAAAACTGTTTCTACTGGACTCCTAGTTATCCATACTATTATTATCCATATTACTACTATTATCCGTACTATTATTATTATTATCCTTCCTATTATTATGGCTATGGCTAATTCTCTTGGAGGTTTGTTAAACTTTCGCAATTATTAAAGGTATTTGTCCTCGATAATTTATTTTTTCATTTACTTAATCAACGCAGCCCTATGAAAGGGCGTCTATTTGGCGAAGTGAGTTACAAAAAAATGGATTAGGTATGTTCACATATATATGTTTTGTATAGTACCTTTTGTTGTGTGCGCATTTGTGCTAGTGGGTGTATGTGTGCTTTTGAAGAAATGGACATCAAGTCCTGACCCAGCATAAGCCAGTCTCAGTAAACAAAATCCAAAAATTCGAGCTTGAAAAAGACCTTTTTATATTTTATAAATGAACAAGAGTATTCTGTTATAACTACTCCTCCGTATCAATTATTATTAGTGAAAATTCATAATTAATTGCGTTGAGACGTTTCAAATTGGCATTGGCATTAAAATGTTACTAATACTCACACATTTCTCAACTCTTCACTTCACTCAAGGCTCCCAACAAATCGCCTCACGAGCATATAACAAGATTGACTTTTAGTACTTAACTATTCCTTTGAATTGTACACAAAAGCTGCATGTTTGTAGACAGAATATACACACTCTATTGACATCGTTAATGGTCAGCTGTTCTTCCAGGTACTTATACGTTTTAAAAGTACAGTCGTGTACAAATTTAGTATTTACATTTTACAAGCAGTGTAATTATATGCTTCTCTTTTACTTGTGTGTACGAATGCATGGAAAGGCATTAATTAATAAGTTAAGTTCAGATAATACCAATTAAAAACTGGTACATCGAGATGTTCAAATTATGATGTGGCTTATGGGATATAATACAATAACTCTTTATAGTGTATTTTTAAGAGAATCAGATGAAATTAGAAGAAACGTATGTGGTATGAATGTAAGGTGGAGGGCTACATAAGTAGGCTTCGAATCTTGACTAATTTGACTCGTATTTTAAGAGTATCACTATCAAAATCGTGTAAGATTTGTGCTAAATGTATTAAAAATAATTTAACAACACAATATACAATTAAAATACTTTTTTTTACAAAATTGATTCCCAAAGTCGTCCAGGGTTCCAATGGGAGTGCACGGAGGACTCGACGGGCGACGGGCGTTGACGTTACCAAAAAATGCGGATTCACAATTTGAAAGCATGTAATGTCCACGGAAATTTATCTGGTTTTAGGTCACAACTCACAGCACAATCAATTAATTTATTAACCAATTAATTCTCCTTTTTGTCGGGAATATGGTATAAATTGAGGTGGAAGGGATCAACCGAAACCAGCAACATTTTGAAAGTATATGGTGTAGTAAAATTAGTTTGGAAACCTTTGTACTAGATGAATGTGGAATTTCTATAATTTGATTTATTACTGTACGCGACTGTACCTACTGATATTTCGAAGTACGAGGCTGGGTTGAGCTTTGAGATCATATAATAATGAAGCAATGTTGTCAAACACAAACCAAGTGCATTCACCGATTGAAGCATTATTATAACTACTCATGAATCTTGTAATATTTTGTTAAACAGAGACCTTCCCATTTAAGTGTTTGTGTGACGACAGCTACCCTGAATGGTGTCGTGGTCATTATTGAGCTATTAAATGCTGTAATTAATTAATGATTCCTTCCCCGCCCTCCCGTTTTCGAAAACAAGATTACGAATGTTTAAAAGAGTACTGAGTTTCTTTCCGCCGGCTTTCGTCTCCTGGTCTACCACAGCCTGATAACCTGAGGGCGCTGAAAGCCAATTACTAATGACTAATAGAAATGTATGTATATGACGTTCATTTCGGGTATGAATAAAAACATTTAATTTTTAATTCTTGACAAACGCCACAAAAAAAGGGAGCTCTGAAATAACTTTAATATAACTTTGTATTTTTTTATTTTCTTATTATTATTATTTATTTTAGGTATCAAAATGTATTTAAATGTTTTAGCAACTAAGTACTATAATTACCTAAAAGTTTGGTATTGTAGGTACTCGTATTGTGTTGTATTTACCATGCATTGAATAAAACCTTTTTTCTTTATATTATATATATTAAATACTTGTACACTAACGTAATTCAGTCTGAGTGAAATGCTGTTAGCATTACATGACAATGTTATAAAAATAAAACGAAAGTCTTTATATAATATATCCATGTAATAAATTCATTTACTTACACATATATTTAATCCCGCGGTAAAATAATAGACAACACATACTCGAAGTATTTGTACAGTATGAGATGCTTATAAGAATTTGACGCCTCCAATGATGTTGACCGGTCGCCCTTTGTACTTGTTTGATATATCATTCTCGATCTGAAACAATGAATTAAATTGATTACTAGAGCCTCGCCTAACGGTCGACAAAAATCGCCTGTATATCATAGAATTATCAGTTGTAAAATATCTATATTTTCATACCTATAGAATAATTAAACATATTTTTTGACACACACGACACACAATAATTAAACATATTTTTGACTACACAAAATGACATTAATTGTTTGTGATTTCCGATGCACACGTCAGTCTCGATTCAGTATGACGTTCGGCGACGATTAAAATGACGTTCCGTGTATAACAAGTAATATACGCGTGTGCGTCAAAGGAATGGTTGTGTGCATAGCTTAAATTAGTAAAAGAAACCATTTTCTTTTACTAATTTAAGGTATTTCTAATGTATTTATATATTTATAATATGTGTGTCTATATATATAATATTCGCTTTCTGCACTTCTTCTCCGTACAAACTTTGACTGTGCTAAAATCATACTCCTTCATCCCGTGTAATTGTCGTAAAAAGCTTACGAAAGTTTTTGCTTCGCGTATTTATATTAAGATGATGATTACTAAAACTAAAGTAACCTAGAGAAATAGGTAGATATCGTCGAGTCTAAAAATTGCACGGCACTCCAAAGTCTTTACACATGCAACTTTTATAAACCAATAAATAATATTTGGAAATTACGAAGAATTAATTGGTTCTTATGTAAAAAGTATAAATAACACAAAATGCCAGATTTGTATGCCAGTGCAGTTAGTTGACCGTGCGACAGGCCGGACTCATAGTGCCATACATTTCGTGCAGTCTCCGCCATATACATTTCTGGACACCATTGAGTGCATGGACAAGTCCGAGTTTAAAAAAACATCTACAGCCTACACGAGTTGTAATAAATAAATGTTTAGACATAAACACATTAAAAACATTTTGTTTAGTAGAGAGGCATGCATTTTTAAGTTGTAAGATCTCTATTAGAGTATTATTACTGTTATGACGGGCGGTCAAACGAATGCTATAGTATCAACTCACGTCAGCCTGCAGTTCCTTGGTACGGTGGAGGATGCGCTCGAGCAGCGGCCGCAGCGCTGCTGCGCGCCCGACTGCGGCCGAACGCCTGTCCGCTGCAGCAGCTGCACGCGCCGACAACTTTGCGCACAGCGACAGCTTCTGCTGCAGCTGCGCTGTCAGCATGTCCACGTATCTGGGAACAAAGATCAGATAAAATCTTTTATTTGCCAAAAAAAGGCTAGACTGTAACTTGTGCGACTTGTGCGTCTCGTCCGCGGGGGAACGCTGACCCGTTTTCGAAACCAACAGGCAGATCGCGCGGAACTATAGCGGCGTAGTATTGTGTTCGGGGACGTGTCGTCAAGATATTTGTTTTTATTCGCGAACGAAATGTCTGAACAACGCCGGCGACAAGATATTTTTAATTTATCCCTAAAGCTCGATTTATTTTGGGCAAAAGAAGTAGTGAACCCCTACTATAGGGGAAGGAAAATAAAAGGCGAGTTTTATCGAGATTATGAAGAACAGAGACAATATCCCAATAAATTCGTTGGTTGGTGCACGACGTGACAAGACACTGTCCTCTCTCCCCTTTCACACACTCACACATACATACATACATACATAAGACTGAAGCTAATAGAAGCGTGTTAAAAACGCGCGCACCTGGGCGAATGCTTCACGTTGTGCAGGTGCACCACGTCGGGCGCCAGCAGCGCGCAAGCGGCGGCCCGTGCGGCGGCCAGCATGTCGTGCAGCGCGGCCGCGCTCTCGGCGGGCAGCTGCGCCACGAGGGAGAAGCTGTGCGCCTCCGCCAGCGCCTCCGTCTCGTGCGCACGCATCTTGAGGAACGACTCCAGCTGGAAGCGAGGGGATGCGAGTTACATATTACAACGGTTACGAATTACGAGTGCTCCGCTCCACTAACGGATATACGAAATACAAGTTTGTACACGTTATAGTCTCTCCTAGAGATCGTCTAGCGATCGACAAAAATCGACCGTATATCACAGAACCACTCGTTCCAGAAACCATTCATAACGCTAAGAACGCTCAAAACGCGATAGTTCCACAATACGATCATAATTCTTATCGCGGCAAAATCATTATTCGCTTCCACGATCACAAGAACCCATTTGAATATGCGAGTTCCACTTGAATTCATAATTGGAACGTTCACAAGCAAAGGGAATAGAAGAACTGTAGTCGGGTTTTAGCGGTTACTGGAATGCAGCAATGAACTTCACCTAGAATCAAGTATCTACGTGGCAAAGGTTTGGTAATTGAAAACCAAATAAAATAATACGTAATATATAGATACTATAAATAGATAGATACTATAGATACTATAAAAATAAGTATAATGATTGATGGTACAAAATTATCAATAAATTATCGATATTATTTAACTTTCGGATTAGTTTATCTTCTCCAAGAACACACTGATGGTATTATTATGTCAGCATTACTGCCTAAATCAAACAATCGATAGTATTATTACTTTCAATAAGCTTATCGATTCACTTATCTAATCGAGCTTTTTAGAACAAACTATCGATCTTCAATAACACTAATCAGCCCACATCCATCCATCCAAAAACTCAAACCACGGCTAGTCGCCACACAGGACACAGGAACCGATCGGCAATACCATTTGACGACTAGACCATAATTAAATTCACTTAATATTAACTGAGGTTAATCCACTACTTAATAAAAATAATTACCTCGGCCATCTGATCCAGAATTTGATTCCTTGTGGTTGGATTGTCGAGGAGGGTGAGAGCGTCCCTCCCCCGCGCCACGCCCCCGCTCACCCCCTGCTCCTCTACAACTATTCCAGACTCATCCAGAGATATGCTAGCTACGTCCACTGCAACACCCTGCCGATGACAAAAGGTCAAGCATCAAATATTTTAATCAATTATAAGGTATACAAAAACACTTAATGAACTTCATATCCATTTCCATTAGTCAGTGGTCAAGGGCTTTCAACGACTTCAGGTTCTAAGGCTATGATAGAGACCGAGAGAACAAAGCCAGTGGAAAAAACTCCCAGCAGTCTTTTAACAATTCGACACAACATCACAATTCCAAATTCATTCCAAAAGATACCAAATTGAATATTGGTCTTAATACAAATACGAACCAGAAATAACTAACAAAATCTAATAGTCAATTAACAATTTTCCATGTCGATAATTATAAACCGCCTAGGAGTTCACTATTCTGCCAACACAGACGGAGCAGCATGGTGGAGTATGCTTCAGGCCCCAGTTGTAGGGCCCCATGCCCAGTAGTGGGATAGAGGAATATGATAAGGAATAGAACTTATTGTAAACTAATTTTATATGTTTTAAATTAACTAATTCTATAAGCTGGTTTAAACTTACAACATCAGCATCAAGGTTTCCCCAGTCGATGTCTGCGGATGCGTCACCCTCGCCGAAGTCGATGTCACCAGTTGAATCGATCGAACCGAAATCTATCGTGTTATCGCCAAAATCTATCTGAAAAAATCATTATTTACGCCCATTTTTAATTACATAGGAATGTATGTACATACTTTTTTATTATTATTACTAGGAGGTAGCAAACAAGCATTCAGTGCACCTGATGGTAAGTGGTCACTGCCGCACATGGACATCTGTAATCAACCTAAGATAGGATCGAAGTTATTTCTTACGTTAACTGCAAATGCATTGCTACAGCTGAGGACAAACCAGAACACAGCAGCAAAAATACCGTTATTATAAGGCAGAAATAGGTGGTGATTACTACAATTATTAGTACTACAATTCAAAATAAGCGAATGATAAAATTTATACTATATTCTTAACACATTTTACAGGACCCCACAGTGACAAAATATCAAGGCCTTTATATTATCTACTAACTTATATTGCTATGAATGATAGTGGACCATGCATAGTCAGAGTTCTGATTGCAAATGAGCAATAGTTCATCCATGCTAATCTGATTTAAATTATCTAAATAACACCATGTACCTGATCTCCGCTGCCTCCCTCCTCATCATCCAGGTCGATAAGAATAGGATCTGGCTCGATTGACAGTGGGGGCTCTCCATGTGCCCATTCATACACCGTTGTGTTCCCATTCTCCACTATATACAGTAGTAAGGGAAGCAATTCTGTTGCCTTGTCTCCCAAGATGTACTTTGTAAACGCCGAGTACAGCTCTATGCCTGGCCGAAGGGGTGATAAAGACTTGCCAATCTGAAATAATTTGAAAGATATTTAAAGTGAAAACTTTATAGCAGCGTTTGGTACTGGAAATACATATGGATTGGTAAGCAACATGCTAATGACACACGTCATATAACTACTAGTGTTGCCTTTACTTGTCTATGAATACTTTGTGAATATAATTCTTTTTTAATTGTTTTTATGTATAAACACAAGGATAGTAAATCAATTTAAATAAACACCGATTTCTTAAGAGATTTCTCTAAGTATATAATTTACTTATAATATAAATAATATTAAATAATATGAAATATTTTAGAGATTGGGTTTCCATTACTACATTATTTATATCACAAGTATGTGTCAAAGTAACTTTCAAAAACATTTATTTTCCGAATACTAGGTTTCTCAACTTTTTTTAATCCCAAATCTACATATTCACAATTTAGGAAATATTTTGAAAATACAAAATGAAGGTATATTTTTTCCCACCTTATCGTAGATTTCTGGCAACTCCTGCAACCTGTCAACAAGCTCCCTCTTAATCTTGTCTCCTTTAATACCAAGTTGCTTGCATGATGTCAAAAACTCTGATTTCATTGAAGCTTCATTCTTTAACAAGTCTGCATTTTTCTTCTCACATTCCTTTTAAAAAGTGTCCTTATATAAATGAAAACTCAATAATGACAGATAAATTAACTAGCACAAATAACTTTCAAAGTCTCATATGTAGAAAAAACATTATATAGAAAAGAACTTTTTAATGCAATAGTTGATTGATTTTTAAATATATATACCAAGTTTACTAATTCATTGATCAGTCATATGATCCATGCCAAAATTGGTAACAATATCCTTTGTCACACACATATAAATGCATTGTTTTTCTTATCTTTGCAAGGTAAGGAAAAGTGGTTTTACTTTACTTCTAAACAGAGCTTTAACATGACATAAAACTGATTAGCTGTTTTTAAAATGATGAAATGAATTTACTGGATAAAAAAATCAATAAATATATTTACTCACAACTTGAATCTGTTCCTCTTTAGCAATTTGCTTTTTGAGACTTGGAATTTCATAGCTAATATTTCTTATCAACATTTGGGCGGCTTCTGCCAAATATATGTTTTGTTTTTCATAGCTTGATACTATGTCCTGCCAATCCTTCATCCTTTGAGAGCCATATCGCCCAAACAAATTCTTAGTGTCTGCTTCTGTTTCTTTCAGTATTTCTATTATTTTTTTACAGTGAAAATAGGTGACATAGCTGCCGGAGAGCAATGTGGCTATCTCGTTGTGGACTGGCATGTCCTGAATTGCATTGTTAATTTTTTCCCTTATCTGTATAACAGGTTTCTGCCATTCTCTATTGACGTGACGACGGCTAACCAGCCAGTCTTGCAGCTTACCTATGTTAATGTCTATCGGGATGTTATGTTCCTACAAAAGCAATATTACAGTCATACTTGAAATAAATAATTGTAATGAGAAAAAGAATGGTGATGTTTTTTACTGGAGCTCAGCACAAATCAGTTCTTGTTCTAATATTTTTCATATATAAATAAAGGAGAAAGTAATCTGAATATAATTATGTCAGTGACAGATTGAAACATATTATTATCAACACGAGATTATTATCAATCAAATTCGGACAGCTGGTAAATAAAAAAAAACATTTCTGGAGGTTTCAACTACGCTTCTAACACACTGTTGTTTATTTATTTCAAACAAAAATAACCAAGATATATAGGTTTTACGCGGACAGCTGTTGCATGCTTTATAATAACAATAAACTTACATCCATTATAAATACGAGTAAGCTTCTTGCGCACTAAAATTGATCAATTTTTTATAATAAATTTACTAAAAACAATTAATTATTTCTCTAAAAAATTGTTTTATTTAAGGTTTGATTCAACGTGACGTGTCTCCTAAACAAACTTCTGTCAAATTCATATTCATATTTCATGTCATTGTCAAATTGTCAGTATTATCGTTCAAACTATCCCAATCATTTAACGAAATCAACAATTCCTTAACTTTAGGTATGAAGAAAATAGTATCAATACTTTTTTTCCACATTTAAAAATAGAACAGTTTAATTATAATACAAAACTGACAACATCAAATATTTGCATGGAGTGATAAATATTATATCATAAATTATGAATAGAATGAAACGCGCTGCGCATTATCCCATGCTGTCAATTGACAGTTTGAATTTTGATGACGGAAAGAAAAAGGTTATATACAGAAAAAGAGGGAATAGGCTGATTATGATTAAATTATTGTTAAATATAAATTGAATTGTATCTAGCTGCTTAGTATTTTATTGTACAGTGTGTTTAATATTCGTTTGTAAAGTTCTGTGTTGAGTCTGATACTTGGTGACGACAACGTGTCCTAGGTTAGGCCGTTGGGGAATCATGTTAGTGCAGTTAGCGTAACATGACTGAAAGAAAAATGTGCAAGTTCTATAATTTAAACGTGCCTGAACGACGATCTGGAGACGTTGGCGGGATTCACAATCATGGTAACGACGAGGAGGACGAACGCAACATTGACAACCCCCTGGAACCGTACGTGCCTCCACACCACCACAAGCTGGAATACAGCTACTGGATGTGGTTCTCGCGGCGGCCGCCCGCCCGCGAGCTTTCCGCAACCACCACTGGTTATGGTCAGGTGGGTGACAGTAATTCTATACCTCAAAAGATGGGTATATTTATTTATAGTCACTGTGTCAACTTTGTCAATACTGCGCTCATGTGCAACGTTATTACTGAATTGGAAGATTATTTTATTTAAATTTGTCGTTCTGGAGTGAGTTTATAACACAGTGTTTGAAAACTTGTTAGATTTTGTCTGTCAACATCAATCAATGTTACCCTAATGTTGAAAGTAAATAGTTTGCAAGTTTGAATGTTTTTAAACTGGTGTTTATGTGAAAAAAATAACTTTAACAACCTTCAATTTGTACAAGTAAGCATAAAACATGAACAACTTTGCTATTTTCACTCATTAATTATTTATTCTATGCAAGTAATGTACGCAAAATAACTTTTGTTTGTACTGGTACACAGACTGATACAATATGGTAGATAAAAACTATATACAAAATAATGCTTTTGTAACTCTTATTGTTTTTTTAACTTATTAGCATTAATTATAGTTTGAATAAGATTAATGTGGTTTGAAACATTTACATACCTATTGCATTGCAGTTCATGGCTATCTTGTTTGTAAGGAAATGATTCATTGATAGGATTTAAAGCTTCTCATACAATTTCATATAATGCTCAATTGTTACTATAGTTATAAAACTACTACATACAACTACTATATATATTACTATAGTTTATAAAGAATATATACTACCCAGTACTACAGGGTTTTATATTATATTTTATGTTATGTTTGTGGTACTGTTTCAGTCCTCTTCTTGTTATTATTTCCTTTGATATTTCCAAATTCTGGTTGATAAAGACTTATATTTTTGATGTGATAACATATATATGGTCCATTATAATTATTTATACGATAACTATTATAATTATAATAATTATAACATAAATAATAATAATCACTACAGTTTGCCCTACTGCTGGTGCTCACAAAACTAAAGCAAGTACAACATTGCTTCAAAGAATTTTTCCTCCGCAATGATTCGTTCGAAAGCTACATCTGGCGCCTCAATTTTATTTTTCTTCTAAACTGTGTATCCAAGGAACATGCTACAAAAGCCAAAGTTTGTCTTCATAAAACAATCTTGACGATGTAGTAATTTTCGGTTGTAAAGATTAATACGCCTGCCTAATAATAATGCCCAGAAATCACCTTTTATTTTCAAAAAATTTTTCACCTAAATTGCTCTTTAAAGTGGCTTATTTATTAAGAGATATATAGTACCGCATATATATTTTAAGATCTACTAAAAATTAATATTTTTGTAGTACATAGGATTAAGCAGTTTAATAGCATACAAATATCAATATTTGAGATTAACCAAGAATGTTAGTGTACAGCTAGATAGCCTTCCTCAGGAAATGGAGAAATATCATCCTATCAAAAACAAAAATAATTTTTCAATATTGATTTTCTCAGTTGAGTTTACTTTGTACTTCAGTATAATACAGACGAAAATGTAATTGTATTGCAGGCGCTTCGTCTGGTGGGTCGCGTGGCGTCGGTGGAGCAGTGGTGGGGGCTGTACACGCATCTCGCACGACCCGCCGAGCTGCCACCGCTCTCAGACCTCCATCTCTTCAAGCTGGGTATCAAGCCCATGTGGGAAGATCCCTCTAATGTCAATGGTGGCAAATGGGTAAGTTTCACATGGTTCATTACATTTCTATTACATTCCTATTATGAAGCTGACATAAATGTATGTAATGTCTTCTAAAATTAAATTTTTTTGGATACTGATTTCTTATTTATGTAGTATTTTTGCATGCAACTCTTTTCATAATGTGCAGGAAATTAAATGTACGCTACAAATACTGGGTACAAAATTTATTTTGAAGGTAGGTTTGACTAGTGAATAATGTAAACCGTCACTTGTAACTTCACCTATACCAAGAATAGCTGCTGTAGAAAGCTAGTGCCTGAAAGAGCTATCTCTTATTGTTTTCAGGTGGTGCGGCTCCGTAAGGCGCAGACGGGGCGTGCGTGGGAGGAGTTGTGCATGGCGATGCTGGGCGAACAGTTCATGGTGGGGCCAGAGCTCTGTGGGGTTGTGCTATCGGTGCGCTTCCAGGTAAATGATTATATTTTATTTATAGTAACTAGTAAATATAGTCTACTACCTAGTATGTATAGTCTATGTAATGTTAAGTAAATAGAACAGGATTGCTACTCGAAGTCCATCATACCATGTATTACACTAAAGACAATACTACAGTGAGAAATTTCTCTTCAAGAGTAGATAGAAGCTTCACAATAATCTCATAAGGTCGTTCTCAGGAGTGACTCGGCGTTTATAACGTTAGTGACGAATTGTACTTCACATTTGCCCAGTAGTCAAACGCTCTACAGAAAAAAATTAAATAAAGCATTATCTATCCGTTTACAGGAGGACCACCTGGCAGTGTGGCACCGGACGGCGTCGGACACGGCGGCGGCGTCGCGCGTGCGGGACGCCATGAGGCGCATCCTGCAGCTGCCCGCCAGCGTGCCCATCGAGTACAAGGTGCACGGCGACTGCCTACGCGCCTCCACTTCACGCCACAACGACCACGACGCCAACGACCGCGACCATCGCGACCACCGCGACCACCGTGACCATCGTGACTATCGCGAACATCGCGATTACCGCGATCATCGTGATCACCGCGACCACCGCGACCACCGTGACAGTCGCGAGCATCGTGACATCCGTGACACCTTCCGAGAGATCCGGGAAAGCCGCGAGCAACGCGACCGCCGCGATAGTCGCGAGAATCGTGATAGTCGCGAGCTCCGTGAGGTTCGCGAGAATCGTGACGGCCGCGAGAACCGCGATAGTCGCGAGAATCGTGACGGCCGCGAGAACCGCGATAGTCGCGAGAACCGTGACAGCCGCGAGAACCGTGACATTCGTGAGAACCGTGACAGCCGCGAGAACCGTGACAACCGTGATAGTCGTGAAAATCGCGATAATCGTGACGCTCGGGACAACCGTGACAGTCGCGAGAATCGTGATAATCGCGAAAATCGTGAAAGTCGCGAAAACCGTGAGAGCCGTGACAGTCGCACGTAGCGACACGCCCCGCCCGACTGAGCTGTTCGATCCACATTCACTTATGTATTTTATCAGCCAATTTTAATTTCCAAGGTGAAGAGGAGCTGTGGACTAAACATTTTGTATGTAAACAGTTTTAAAGTGTATTTCACAAAGACTAAGCACCTATTTTTAGTTTGATTACCGTACAAAATACCTAATAGGTTAGGATTTTTTTGCCAAATTTTAAACCAACTATATAAAGCAATTGTCTATTTCCTTTAGTGAAACCTGTTGTTAAAATACATGAGTTATTCAAACAGTGCAATATCATTCTTTACCTCCCACAAAGTTATTGTTGTGTACATTTTTAAATTCTATAGTAATTCAACAGATAATAGTATTCTATGAAAGATAGGCCTTATATAGTTAATACTAATAAAAAAATATATAAGAAACGCAGTGTGCTGTGTGGTTGTTTGTAAAGTATTAAATGTTATATACATAAAATAAAATATTGTGTGTACTTATTGTGACAGTTTAATAAAGATGTCTTCAATTCAAATTTCATAGTAGCTGCTAGTAAGGCCGTTCCAAACAGTATTCAATATTTTTAAAACAATTTTATTAATGGCAGCATTTCTATAGGCTTCACAGCTACAGATTTTTGACGTTTTAACAATATCTTGTTGTCGTATTAGATGAATTAGACTCTGACAAGAAATATTTGTAACCATCTGGAAGAGTGTAATGTAAATATACCATGTTCCATTCTACGTCAACTACACTGACATTGTAGCACAAAAACAATAAAATGCGTGTGATAATAATGAACTGAATTCTTGATTGTACTGTGTACACGTGAAATGGAACGTCAAAATGAAAGGATAACATTAGCAGACAACTATTTGACGATAAATGAATGTTTTAGAATGAATTTCATTGATGTATAAGGATATTGAGTGGGATCGAGCAGCGGCGCAGTCGTACCCCAGCGTACGTATCTCACAATGACAGCGTCCGATGTGTACATATAGTGTTCGAAAGACCTAAGATCGATTAGCATGCGGGAACATTGTGAGATCCGATATGTTGCTATAAGTCCCGCTGTTGTCACCTTGTACAGTGAAAAGAACTGCATTACTGAGAAATAAAGTATCAGACTTTTCATACTTTCTACTTGTGTTTTCTTTGTGTTACTGTAATAACTAGAGATCGCCTAACGGTCGATAAAAATCGACCGTATATCATAGAATTATCAGTTATAAAATATC
>DWNJ01000607.1:0-14597 GCA_018250275.1 Udranomia eurus
CAGATATGCAATTGCAAGGAGAAATCAAGACTACGTTGAAAATCCTCTCGCTGCGCCCTTTCAAGTACAGCGTGCTGAGAATCTTCCACGTCGACATCACTCTGCCGCTGTCTTACTTGAGCTTGTGTGCCACTTACGTTATAGTTCTAATACAAATGACACATCTGTAACAAAAATAAAAATTATATTATTGCTAACCTAAAATAATATAACATAATTTGAATTCACGTAGGAGACACGGCACTTCATTCTGTGTTTATGTCTGCACCGTATTTTAAGCACATTTTATGGATTCAAATGTAATAAATATATATGTTGTTATAGTACTTTTTGTTATACACCCTAAACTACATAGAGTAGAAGTAAAAGTAACAAAATTAAAAAAAATGGTATAACCAATCGGTGATATAGCATATATAACTTTCTTCCAGACAATCCTACGGTATGGAATAGTTATAGAAGATATTTTTAGGGCAGGTGCCCATATCAAAAAAAATTACATATGTATTTATTTGTAAGAACTAATATGAATCGGAGAAGGAAGAATCGAATCTGAATCTGATGACAATACATTTTATGACAAGCGTTACCTGATTCATAAGATTGGCAGTCATCATCATAGAAATTTGATACACACATTTGATAGCACATTTAAAAGTTCCTGAATTACTTATTAAACCCAAAATCTCGAAACTACATGAAGCTAAAATAGACATGCATGTAATTACAGGGTTGACAGGGTAAATGTTGGGTAAGAATAGATTTTGGGATAGTTGAAAGATTAAGAAAGTTTAAAGTTTTTCAAGTTGTGCATGACATAGATATGAACTTAAAATTTTGCCATGTGGATAGCTTCTAGGTAGAAGATGGCACATGAGAAGGGATTTTGCTTTAGAGCCGAACTGAGATCAAAAATGTTTTGTAAGTTCTAATTGATTTACTGACGATATGGGGCATAGAAAAATTCAGACCCATGTCCTTTTATCGTATAATAAGTCCCTTATGTCATAAAAGCCTTGCGGCACAGGTCTTGTTTATCTTGTCATTTTTAATTTATTACTACTACTACTACTATTAATTTATTACTGCTACTGCTATTATTGTTAAGGTTAATAATTCTGAATTAATTAAAAAATTTGGTCAGCTTTAATTAGGCGTTAATATGTGAAACATAATGCTTTTGCTAGTAGGTGATGAACAAAGTATACAGACAGACAGCTTAACTCAACAGTAAAAAAATAAAGACATATATTATATGTTAGCAGACTAACCTTATAAAGTCGGGGCTTAGTAATAAATAACAAAGTGACGTACACTTAAAATTAAAAATCAATAATCGTGTATGTTCGTAGCTTAGATACAATCTGGACATGAAATATACAGGTGGCTCTAATCAAAAATTTAGATTCTACAATTACGTATGAGCATTTTGCAATAGCAAACTAAAGTTTAGCAAGCTATATATCAATATTAATCATAAAGACATAGTCGTATTGATAAAATTAAATAAATAAAGTACTTACGTTTAAACATAAAACATTACAATTTTTTTAAATTGAAGACTATCAAATGTAATCTTACAATAAACTGACCAGTTTTTGTTTGCAGGCTTCTTTAGACTTGAACCCCAGAAATAATAAAACCCATAAAATTGTATTTTATCAGAAATTTGTGCCAATATCAGGCACAACTTTATTTAATATATAATAATATTTTTAATGCGTGCTATAAAGATTATTAGAATTTAAAGGTTTTCGTCCCCTGTATATAAATATCAGTTATTTTATTGAAGTAGTGTAAACGCGAACATTTAGTCGAGTTGTTGAACAGAATTTTTCCAATCCGTCATTTAAAATGGAAGGAATTCAACGGAAGGATAAGGAGAATGTTTTCATTTACATTATAATGATTTATCGCGTCGCCATAGGCCTGTGTTCTCGAATTAGTTCTAACAAGACTTTTCTGCTTATTTCACGAATTTACAGCATATCTTATGTGATCTTGTCGTTGTACTTATTATATTTCCACGTGACATATCGTGTTACTTTGGAATTTTTCATAATAATCTATTCTGTAATTGAATGTCTTATAATTATTATAGTATCATATTTCAGTGAAAGTGAACACATCTTTAACTTTGTGGACGACTTAAAATATATCGACAGAGTTACTGGTCTAAAGTTGAGAGGTTTCGAACTTCCCTATACATTTTTCATTTTCATAGTAAACATAATACTGAGCGCTATTTATATAGTCTACTTTATATTGCAACATTCCTACTTTCTTAATGGTGTTTTGTGGAAGATTAACTTTATACAATTCAAGCAAGTACTTCATTTTAGTTACTTTCCTCGAATGATAATGTTTGAAATGTTGTGGTTGCGCATGATGGCTCTTCGAAAATTAATCACTGTTACTTTTGTAACTTTTGCGCAAATGCCAACGGGACTTCAAGTAAACACAATTAAAGATTCACTGTCGATCTATAATGAACTCACTAACCAATTAAAGTGCATTCGCCAATCCACAAATGTGCTGGTAATACTAAAATAATTTTTGTCATTATTCACAGTTCCTAGAAGTTTCTAACGTCAATTGATTTTATCTGAAAAATAAAATCTTGTTTCAGATAACCCTAAGCGTTGTTTCGGTTTTACCATATGTATCGATGGCATTGCTCGGTTTAAAAAACGACGGGACTGTAAGTAATAATACTTAAAGTAAATATACTTTATTTGATATACTTTTCCTTTACTACTTACTGCGTTAATAATGTACATTAAAGACAGCGATCAGTTGCAATCTGTTGTATACATATAGATGCGTTGGTATTTATTGTTGCTTGAAGCGCCTCGCAAAAGTATAAGGGTTTAATGAGGGCACTATTTTTACCTTTCAGATTAAATTAGACGCATTCATAGAATTTGCAATACTTTTTACAATGCCTTGGGTACCTGCAATATTCGCAGAGTGTATCAACAGCGAAGTGGAAAAAATAAGAAATATTCTGATACAAAAGCTCCTTGAAGAGAAAGGTATTTATTATATAAAGGTTATTTTTTTTCTTATTCATTAAATAATCTTAAGCCAATAGTACGTTTTATGCTGTTAATAAAACTAAGGCGTTCTTTAAAAAGTGATTGCGTAGCGTTATAGTTGTAGGGTAGTTCTCCCTGGCTAAGATGTAAGATTTCCTTTCATTTAAACTCTTTTCCAGATGAAGAAGTTCGACACAAACTCCAGGATGCCCTCAAGTTCATGGAACTCCGGCCCTACAGATACACCATCTGGCGCGCCATCCCCCTCGACATCACTTTTGTGCTGAATCATGTTGGCCTTGTCACCACATTTACTATTGTCGCGCTGCAGTTTACTCACGCTTTAGATTAATCTGAAATGTTTACGTCACTTCCTCAAGATATTAGTACCCATTTCCTGTTTGGTGGCCTATATAGAATTCGTAAATACTTATGTATACCATTTCAGTTTTGTCATCTATCTTAATTTCTATTATTAAATAAAAAAAATGCTATACAGTATTTAATATTACATGTGCCTTTACTTTATTTTGTAAAACTATAGCCCTTGTCTGCCAAAAGGTTACCGATCGCTGCTTATTGTATGGAGTCATTGTATGGAGTCTGATGATTAAAAAGTGGCAACAAAATCATCACATATTTCAATAATAAACAAGTGACCTAAATCTAGACTCGCACTTAAAAATGACCTTTGATACAATCTCGACTCGAGATATACGGGTTGTTGAAAACATTCAATGTAATAATATCAATGATTAGTATCGATATATCAAATTGACCTTTGTATGAAAAAATATAATTTAATCTTACAATTGAAAAAAAAAAATTGAGAATTTTATTTGTTATAATTTTATTACACCGCTTTTACGTTAAACCGAGAAAGGTCGTCAAAACAAGTCTTGAACATGATTTACCCGAATATAATCAGATTTGTTTCCTGCGATATGAAGATCTCAAAAGAGTAATTGAGAAAGTTCAACCCCGGACGAAAAAGCGAAATATTTGTGAAATAATTTAAAAAATTATAAAATCAAGGTATATTAAAAATAATTATAATATAATTGACATAAAATAATGTAATATTCTATATTGTGTGAGATATTCATATTCAACTCTCTTTTTTTGTCAAAAAATGTGTATTATGGTTGACTGAATATGTTTCTCTCCCCCTGTACATAAATGTCAGTTATTATATTCATGTAGCATAAATTGTAACATTTAGTCGTGTTGTTGAACAGAAATATTTTCAATCTTTCACTCATTCATTTAAAATGGAAGGAATTCAAAATAAGGAAAATGTTTTCATTAACATTATAATGATTTATCGCGTCGCCATAGGACTTTGTTCCCGGATTAGTTCTAACAAGATTTTTCTGTTTTTTTCACGAATTTACAGCCTATGCTCTGTGATCTGGTCATTGTATTTACTGTATATCAACATAAGATTGTCAATTACTTTGGAATGTTTCGTAATAATTTACTCTGTGATGGAATATGTTACAATCGTTATAGTATCAGATTTTAGTGAAAGTGAACACATCTTTGACTTTGTGGGCAACCTGAAATATATCGACAGAGTTACTGGTCTGAAGTTGAGTGGTTTCGAACTTCCCTATACATTTTCTATCTTCATAGTAAACATAGTACTGAGCGTTATTTATACAACCTACTTTATGTTAAATGCCGACTTTCTTAATACAATTTTCTTGAAGATTAACTTTATACAATTCAAGCAAGTACAACAATTTAGTTTCTTTCCTAGAATTATGATGTTTGAAATGTTGTGGTGGCGCATGATTGCTCTTCGAAAATTTATCAGTGCTACTTTCGCAACTTTTAACCAAATGTCATCGGGACTTCGAGTGGACAAAATAAAAGATTCACTATTGATCTATAATGAGCTCGTTAACCAATTAAAGTGCATTTGTCAACCCACAAATGTACTGGTGAGTCTCAAATCATGAATTCCATTTTACAACTTTCTGAAGTCGATTGTTTCGAATATAGAAAATCTTGTTTCAGATCACTCTAAGCATTATTTCAGTCTTACCACACGTGGCAATGCGATTGCTCATATTAAAATATGAGGGGACTGTGAGTAATAAGATATTAATTTTTCGTCCACTTTTTCAATAGAAGTAAAGGTCGACGAGAGTTGAACCGTACTGAATTATTGTGATCAACTACAATTAGAACGAACGGATATTACTTGAGGCTTATTACAAATACTTTGGTATTTCTTGTTGCTAGGATATCCTATTATTACGTACATTACGTATCCTTACAAACCGGAACGCAGCGCTAAGAACACTGCAATATACGGAAGAAGAGAAGAACGATTCTACCTCTTAATACGTGTTTATTACAGAAGTAGGGTTAAGGTATATTTTCGGCGTAGTGCGTAATTTTAACTTGGATTTTACTTTTTGATAAAACCGTATAAGGGTATAACTGCAATTTCTGTTTACTTTTTAGATTCGATTAGACGGTATTATAGAAATTTTGATACTTTTTACATTACCCTGGATGCCTGCAGTATTCGCAGAGTGTATTAACAGTGAAGTGGAAAAAATAAGAATTATTGTGATACGAAAGTTGCTAGAAGAGAAAGGTAATCATTGTCAATATAAAATAAAACACAAATGGCTTTGGGTAAAGTGGTTGGCATTGTAAATTTGAGCGTGTAAATGAGCTAAAGCGTCAGCTTAATATGCTATGATTGTTTTTAACCTGTGCCAAAAGTATGGCTTATCAAAAATCTTTCATGTATTATAGTTTTATCCGTGACCAAAAATCTGACGATTACTCGTGCGCAGTCGCATAATTAAGTAGTTGTAGTAGGATTATCCCATTTCATTCGAATTCTGTTCCAGACGAAGAAGTTCGACACAAACTGCAAGACGCTCTCAAGTTCATGGAGCTCCGGCCCTACAGATACACCGTCTGGCGCATCATTCCCGTCGACATCACCTATGTCTTAAATCATGTCACCCTTGTTACCACGTTTACTATTGTTGCACTGCAGTTTACTCACGTCTTAGATTCGATGTAACATTTATGTCAAATCTGTAAAAGATTATACCATTAGTAGGAGTGGCATACATTAAATTCTTAAATACAATTATATTGTCCTCATTTTAAACTTTAATCCCACCACAGAATACGTAAAAAGAAGGTTAATAAAATATTGTATAGTATAAAATTTCATACTAGACTCTAATCTAATAGTCCGTTATCATCTATTTACAGAATCAAGCAAAATTACATTATAAAAATTAAAGAAGTATTCTCTGCAAAAAATATAATTTCGTGCTTATTACCTGCCGGTCACCAATATAAATTAAAAATAAGAATGGACATACAATTAAGCCTTGCGGAACTCCGCTCGGTAATGTTGATACAGGTGACCTTTTACCATTTACTTCAACTCTCTGAGGTCTATGTACAATTATATAAATGTAAGAAAAATTCATTCTAGGTTATAATCATTAACCGACGAAATCATACCTTGTAATTGGTCTTCATAAATTAATTAATTAATTCATAAATTTGGAAAAAAACAACCCAAAGATTTTAAATATAGGGGATCATTGATTGTCCACTTACGGATTTTAATACTGAGTTGTGTGTAGTCCTATCGTCGGTTTAAAATTGTTGTTATAAGTCATACTTGTTTAACTACAATATATGCAAGTAAGAGGATAACGTTTTCCCTATTTACTTAGTAATGTTGTATTACAAATTGTTGTTGTACAAAATATTGAACCATAACTGGATTTAATCCTCAATGTAACACATTGTCTAATGGTTAAATTGTTGCAACTTATCACATTATAATAATCACAGAAAAGTAAACCAAACCCAGACACGCACATCAAATGAAAAAAATATTATTTGTGTACATTTGTAGCTTAGATAAAATCTCGAAATGACAGATACAGGGGGGTTAAATCAAAGACAACAAATTCTACAACTACCTATTATATACCCATATATACATCTTTACTATGTTTGTAAGACATTAAAGATTTGGTGAAAGATGATGAATTCAATTAAATATTAAACCTACCTGGAAATAATAATTAGAATGGCTGCTTTAGACCTAAACATTTTAATAGCTGCTGATAGTAATTATAATCATTATTAATCTTACTAAATTTAATATTGTTCCATAATTGTATCAAAGAGACAAACATTGAAAACGAAGTATTAGCATATTTGTGAACACATTAAAATAATTCAAGGGAAATACTAAAAAGGCACAGAAATGTTAATTAAGTGTTGCCTCAGATTTTGATATGTGTATAATGACTCTCTGAACTTGTTTCTCTCCCCCTGTATATAATATGGGTTATTTTATTATTGTAGTATAAACCCTAACGTTTCGTGGTGTTGAAATATTTCTAATTCGCCATTTGAAATGATAGGGATTACACATAAGGAAAATATTTTCGTTTATATTATAATGATTTATCGCGTTGCCATAGGCTTGTGTTCCCGGATTAGTTCCAACAAGATTTTTCTGGTAGTTTCACGAATTTATAGCATATCCTATATGATCTCGTCGTTTTATTTATTGTCATTGTACACAACATTTTCATTTACACTGCCATGTTTCGTAATGATTTATTCTGGAATTGAATTCCTATTAACTGTTGGATTATCATATTATAGTGAAAGTGAACACATCTTTGACTTTATGGACCACTTGAAATATATCGACAGAGTTACTGGTCTAAAGTTGAGAGGTTTTGAACTTCCCTACACATTTTCTGTCTTCGTAACAAACATTGTGTTGAGCACTATTTATGTAATCTCCTTTGTGTTAAAAAATCCCAACTTTCTTAATAATTTATTTAACTTCATACAATTCAAGCTAGTACTGCATTTTAGTTACTTTCCTAGAATGATGATGTTTGAAATGTTGTGGTGGCGTATGATTGCTCTTCGAAAATTAATCACTCTTACTTTTGCAACTTTTAACCAAATGCCATCCGAACTTCGAGTGAACAAAATAAAAGATTTACTATTGATCTATAGTGAACTTCTTAATCAATTAAAGTGTATTGGTCAATCCACAAATGTACTGGTAAGTCTAAACCCATCTTTAACATTTTCACAGTTCTTATAATTTTCTAACCAAACCAATAAACATATTCTTGTTTCAGATTACACTAAGCATTTTTTCAGTACTACCGTATGTATTGATGGTATTACTATTTTTAAAAAATAATGGGAATGTGAGTAATAAGATATAAATAATTTTAATTTTATTTTAATAAATGTAGTAAGCCAGCATTAAGTCAACGTGAAATGGATGGACAATCTAGATCATCTTCACATAAAAAAAGTTCTACTTGACGTTAATCACAGAGGTATTGAAAAACAAGATGTATTCAGACGCATACACTCACACTGCTGTTATAAAAGCGATATAATTGTATAACATTTTTTACCACCTTCACACGCTTTGTTATGTATAATTGTAAAACATTTTTAATGTGTATTAATGTTATATATATTTATTTTTCATATCAAGAACATGAAAAACCGTGGAAGGGTAATATGGGAAATTTTATTTTAGGTTAGGTTAGATGCAATTATAGAATTTTCAATACTTTTTATTATGCCCTGGGTACCTGCAATATTCGCAGAGTGCATTAACAGTGAAGTGGACAAAATAAGAAATATTTTGACCCGAAAGTTCCTTGAAGAAAAAGGTAAATGCTTTTAGAAATGTTATTTTTCCAGTCTTTTACTAGTTTGGACTGTATATGTATATACTGTATATGGACAGTCTATGTGACGGAATCTTGCAACTGAAATTTTACCTCTTTCCTGTTAATTGATTGATCTAAGCTTGAATATAGTAGACCTACAATTCCTTGGTATTCATCGAAGACGGTTGGCATCAGAAAATGGTGTACTCGTATTAGTCAATATTGGAATAAAATGAAAGGATTTGCTGATTTAAATACAGTATAAACACAACACCTAGGTATACCTACCTACCTACCTACCTAGGTGCCTAGGTATACCCGCGGCTCCGCCCAATAGTGGTGTGCTGGACACCGTCAGGTTTTGGTGGGTTCGAATCCCACATAACCCTTTCGCCGGCCCAGTGGCGGAAGGGTGTCTGCGGGGATTTCCGGACGATAAAAAAAAAGTATAAACACAACAAATTCTAAATTGAAGATGGTGTCCGAAACATAATAGCTCATAAAGTTATTATATATAGTTTAGACAGAGAATACATTAAAACTATTTTTATCTAAATTACGCTTTCTTACAATATTTTTGTTTCAAACATTTTTTTCGTTTTAATTCTTGTTTTCGTTAAGTGGACTTTTTATTTTATTTAAATTTTTATACTAAGTAAAAATTGAAGTAGAAGAAGTGTAGATGAGAGATGAATTATATAAATTTAGTCCGAGTAGAGATTACCTCCAGGCATTAAGTCCGCCCTTAGTTTAATGCTGCAAAAATAAAATAAATGAACAGGCAGGAGACGGGGGAAGAGGCATGTGCTCTAATTAATCTTAAACCGAATGTATGCTTTGTGCCTCTACCAAGCCAACAAAGCTTTTGTAATACTTTTGTGTAGTCTTGTCCATGAACAGGTATCTGACGCCTACTCATGTACACTCGCACAATTTATTTATAGTAAGATCCTTTCATTTGAAATCTTTTCAGACGAAGAAGTCCGAAACAAACTGCACGATGCTCTCAAGTTCATGGAGCTCCGACCCTACAGATACATCGTCTGGCGCGTTATTCCCGTCAACATCAACTTCATCTTGAATCATGTCACCTTTGTTACCACATTTATAATTGTCGCGCTGCAGTTTACACACGCCTTAGATTAGGTGCAGTTATAACGCCACGTCTTCAAGATACTAATGCCCGTTTTCAATAGTTGTGGGATCCCTACACGTTATGCTAAAGTATTTATTTATTACATGGTCATATTTTTTATTTTTCCCTCGACCGCAAAATAGGTAAAAGGCACGTTTTTGTAATTATTCATAACTCCGGTATAGTTATTTTCATTTAACTAACTTTTCACAGCAGGAATGCACGCATGAAATTAAAGAAACCAACGTCAGTAGACGCCAACAGCAGCGCCTTTCAAAATGTGTCAAGAAAGTCGATTGTTGTACTTCCGCGACTTTGTTTTGTAGTTACAAAATTGGGTGTATTTACGTATAATCTGTTAACGAATATTTTTATTTTATTTTTTATTATCAGGCACTACCTATATGCAGACTTTTCACTTTCGATTACTGTGAGTAGAAGGACTTAGACCTATTTTTAATACCCTGGGGATCACAGATAAGTAAATAAACCTTGTTTTTTTTGCATCTTGCCTTCTTCTCAGCCGTAAGCTGGAAGTGAAACAAGTCCTTATTTTGTACAATCCAAATCATTAAATGAATAAGAAGTTGGATGGCTTGATTTTAGATTAGATGTGAGCGTGACGTTTTTACAGTATTTTATTGGAATTGTAAGAAAAAAAAATGTTTTTCATTAATGTGCTTTAACTTTCTAAGATGACTGGAGCAGAATTATCAATTGTAGATAATTCAGAGTCTTGTTGCTATTAGTAATTTTAAATAAAATAACTAGAAGTAGAGTGATCATCCAAGCAAATAATCCAGAAATCTTAGATATCTATTATAATTGTAATAAATGCCATTAAAATAATATGTAATCCGAGCTTATTTTTGAATGTGAAGACATTCACCTCCCACCAAAACCAAATTCAAACGCCTTTATTTAAAGAATGAAAAAATTACCAGAAATTCTTAAAGCTAATTGAGAACAAATGTTTACAACATTAAACTAATGCCAAATATTTAGACAATTCGTACATAAGGAACTTAGTGCTGAACATGCCATAATTCATTTGTTATTTGAATTTAAACATAGATATTTTGAAAATACAACCGTTACAAGAGAGAGTTAAACGAAGGAACAGCTAGTACTATATTTTATTTATATAAATATAAAAATCTCTATTTTTGTATGAATCTACATAATATTTTATCACCTTTTACGTAGGCAAAGCTAAATAAGGAAGGTTTCCAAATAAAATTTTCAGAATAATACCTATATGTAGCAAGGCGAACTTGAGCGATTGTGATAAGGTACAATTATGAGATAGTTTAGAGCTTAAGGATGGCATAAGTTACATGTTTCTTAGAATTAATCTCTGTACGTATAAAGTGGAAGTTGTAATGTCGTTAATAGTTAGAATCACTTGAAAACGTACGTACCTACTACCTACGTTACCAGCTGTTTTGTTTGTAACTTTTAAAGGTGGTAAAACCTACGGTGCGACTCCGGAGGCACCACCGCTACACTTATTTCTGTCTCTTTTCGTTTAATAGCCTACTCTTCCGTTGATGCCCAGGGCTGTAAGTCAAAAGTAAAGCTGTCACTTTTATTTTTAGTTAAACATCATTTGCGTATAATAACAGCACTACGTTTTTAATTACGTAATATAATGTTTTACCAATGGTTCGTTGAACCTGTTCGACTCCGGAGGCACCACCGCCACACCTATTTCTGCCCTATAACAGCAGTATTCTTGTTGCTGTGTTCTGGTTTGAAGGGCAAGGTCAGGGAGACTCTTCAAATTATTTTATTCTTTTGGAAGGCGGTTTATTTTTTTATGTTTGTCCTAGATTCGGCAGAATGGCGGGTGTATTGTTGCAGGAACAAGTTAACATCAGGTGGTCTGCCAGCTACTTTGATTTCCGGTGTGCTCTAATCAATCATTTCTTCATTATTAAGTAATGTGCGTTTGTTCCACAGGTAGAAGTGTTGACTGTACATCCAAATTTAACAGAGTCTATTTATGACATTTTGGGGCCAGAAGATAGTTTTGGAGTCGCTCAAGTTTGTGACTTATTTATATTATCACCTTTAAACTGTTTTATAATCCAAATATCATTTAATTATTTTTAAGGATCAATCAATACATTGTCAAAAATCGAACATTTCGTGGTTCGACTTCGGAGGCACTACCGCCACGCTCATGCCTTATAACAGCAGTGTTCTGGTTTAAGGGTGTGGTCAGGGAGATACACTTAAAAGAGTTGAGGCGTCCAAACTTACTCCTCAGCGACGTATCTGTGGTCGACCCAAGAAGGACTTCGACCCGGCCTTGGGTTGATTACAGGTGTCCAAGGACGGCAATGGTATAAATAAAACTTAAAATTAACAATTAAAAGGTATGGCATGGTAGACACTTATTGCAATTTTCCAACTTAGTCTTCGGGGATGGCAACAAATTTAGTTCTTAGATCTTGGATGTCCAATTATGTCTGGCGGCACCACAGACTGCATGCTCGTATATTATGTATCACTTATTATGTTAATTTAATACAAATTTTATACATTTTAGTTCATGTCCATTGCACTTGATATATAAATTTAAATTCTCTATGATATTTCTAGATTAAACTCATGTTTCAATTAATTACCAACAACTTGTATGTCATGTATGTATCACAGTTACATCCAACCAGTTTCTTGCTTGACATGCGTGATTTCACAAGCACTGTTAAATTATATTATAGTCATCTGTCTGCATCTGATTAAAAATGAAAGTATATGTTTAATTACATATGTTTAATTTTTTTAAATTAAAACATATACCTATGTTACTTATGTATACAGAAATTTACGATATATATACAAAAGATCACTGTTCCAGGGCCTTTTTATAGGACTATCGCACCATTTTTCATTCCGGGCTAGGACTGTTGTTGATATTGTCTACTTGAAGCTCGAAGACTGGAGATACCTACTTGATTTCTATCCAAAATCCGCTAAGATTGTACAGAGAAAAGTAGAGAACGTGTATTTAGCAATATGAAATAAAATGCTTATTTCTTATAATAGTATTTTTGTAACGTTGCCGCGTGTTAGTAACCCGCCTTGTTAACTAATTAACATTATGACACATTGCAATTGATCACATTGAACAGTATTTTAGAAGGTACAATTAAGGTCCTCTTTTTAAAACAAAGTAAAGAACAGAAAGAAAAAAAAGTACAAAGTAATGAAACTAGGATATAGTTTCTTCATACGATAGTTACTCCGACATTTGCAACACAAGAGGATAAATGTATTCTTGTATAACTTGTTGTAACCCTGAGATAGCAAACGAGCATGAAATCCAAATCGAAGGTAAATGGTCACTGCCGCACATGGACACCTGTAATCAACCCAAGACATCGATTTCTTAGGTCAACCACAAGTGCGTTGTTACCCCTGAGACCGAAGTTGTGGATGCTCTCATAAATCTCGGTTAAGTCCCCATCAGCACACCATTAAACCCAACACTCAACTCAAGTAAGAACACTGTGATAACGCAGAAATAGGTGTGGCGGATGTCTCCGGAGTCAAACCAAGAAATGCTACCTCCTTTGAAATGAGTTAATTACTGTCTGAATCTAATGCTCTTCTTCTCTTCCTGCCTCTGTGAGAAGTGCTAGGCACATTATCTGTTTCCATTTCCTCATTAGAATCTTGGCTCGTTTCTTCTGTAGTATTGTTATCTTGGATATGCTGAGTCGCCTCTAAAGTTGAATCCAAAGGTTGAGTAGCTTGCAATATTGACCGCTGTGTCAAACTGTTGAACAAATAAAATTATTTCGTTGAATAGAAGACAAAATTACGCACTCCCTACACTTATTCCCAAACAAATACAAAAACACAAACCACAAAAAATACATTAAAACTCATCATACATATAGTCCTAGCAGTCGAAAACTAAATCTCTACATGTTTCAGATTTATAGTCGTACATTTTGACGAAAAAAAAACTTATTTGTTATAAAAAATTTAATGAATAAATTAAAATGTAGGCAAAACAGCTAATGGATCGCCATCGCCATCTGTTGGCGTAAGCCAAAATAGATAAGTCTGTTCATAACAACATTTCGTACCTTATACAAAGGTCTGAAAATAAAATGACACATTTCCATTCCACATGTGGATGGGAAGGTCTACAGTAGAGTGTAGGGCGTCAACCTCAAACAGTCAGATATAGATTCTGATGTGATCTTGTGTCTGAGAATTAAGAAGCGTTGTGTTTATGTCAGTAGATACTAGATGGCGGTAGTGGGCTGACTAGATCTTTATAAGCCCTAAAATTTACATTAACAGATATATAAAAAGACTCGTGACACTAGTGACTCGGTGACTGACTCTGTTTATCAGTTTTTGTTTTGGAGAGGGTCGTAGAAGAAAGATATAAAACCATGGTTACAATATCAGTTTTGGTTAATATTGGTTATATCTTAGAGACTGCTCAATATGATCACCCCAAGTAACTTGTTGAAATGTAAATAAATAGTGTTAAATAATCTCTCCACAAACCTTTGACCTCGAAGTTGCTGCAATTGAGAATGGATATATTCTTTCTTGCAACACGGCCACCTCTGTGATTTTCTCAAGAACGCTTCTAAGCACCTTATGTGTATAGCCATTGCACATGTTGGACAGTTGTAACCCTGGAAATCATTGTAATTAATCTTTCAAATATGT
>DWNJ01000608.1:0-14596 GCA_018250275.1 Udranomia eurus
ACTTTAACGGTTTAGAACTTTATTAACGCTGTAACAATATTTTATGCTGAATAATGCGCTGTTAATGTCTATTTATATATTAAAATATATATTTTTGATATCACTACATGTTTATCGTAGTATACCTTATTAGTAGAAGAACTTATATTTTCTGAAATACTTTCTCTATACAGACTATGGGAACGACAAGATCTAAACTAGAAAGAGGGGATGCTGGTGATTCCATAAACATGACAGACTCCACCCTTCTGTCAGTCACATCACTTCTTGACGATGAATTGGAATCTCTTACTGGAAGGCCTAGTGAAGAAAAACTCGAAGATCTAAAAAATATAGATTGCGGAAACAGATATCTTTGGGATGTTATAGAAGAAGATACAAGTAATTTAGAAGACTAAAATGATTTAAATTATAGCTGGATACTGGTCATCTCATGTGACAATTTTTTAACCAGGTCAATTGATTTGGAAAACTACTCTTTAATTTTTTATTGCAAGATTAAAGAAAGAAAAAAATACCGTGTACGTTTTAAATACTAATAGAAAGGAAGAAACTTAAAAAAGAAGTATTTAAAATCAGTCCCTGGTTTGTATGGTTGGATGTTGTTCCTCGATTATGTATTTTCAGGCTGTTTTGTTTAGAATATTGTGTTTTTTTCAGTGTAACCCCAATTAAAATAAATCTTGTAATTTTTTTTTCTTAATTTTTGCTATCATCATGCGTCGGGTCGACTAGCGGATAATTCCAATTATCGTTAAGTCCATTCATTCTTAACAATTTATTAAATAACTTCAAATAAATCGATGTTCTGAGTTCGTAGAGAGAGCCATTTACGATTAAATTAATGTTACACTTGACTTAATTGGGTATTATAATATTGGGTATAATAATATAATAATAATATAAACGATAATCGTAATGTAGGTATAAAATATCGGAACATTCAACCGGAGTATACAAACTCTATGATAAAATATTCTCCACACAAACCACTGTTAACCGTAATTATTTTTCCCGACTCCTATTTTTCCGTTAATCCACCACTAAGCAGACTACTGATAATCCCACAAAGGATCTCGTTCATATCGCACTTTGAGTGTCAAATGCTTATAATAAGCAGCTCAAATCCGACGGATATTAATTTAATACCCCAAAAAACGGAGCAGTAGCTGTGGTTTTAATTTGCCCAACATCGACCCCTATTGCTAATGGTTTATCGTCTACATTGGCAGGGATTTGTTTGTGGAGCCGCAGAATAAGTTGTTAATGTTTCACTTTGATGTAGTGTCAGCAGGGTGCCAAATAAGGTGCGTTGTAATTAAAAGTTTAGTGCGCAGTACAGTAGTAATACAGTAATTATTATGAATGCGTTATGAAACTGCAAGAAAATACAGAATCGCTGATAGGCAGTAATATTACGTTAATATCCTGAACGATAAATAAAATCATTGTTCAGAAGTGACCCAAGGCAAAAATGAAACATGGTGTTGTATATAATTACTTTATTGAGGTAAATAAGACTCGAACAGCGAATGTTGAGCTAATTTCTTGAATACCAATACACTTTAGAAAAAAAATGTTTATTCTAAGAACCGTTTTCACGACACAGATACATAAAGACTAACACAAACTAAGTTAAGCAAAAGGTGCAAATTAAAGGTACAAAAATAAACCAATAAGACAAAAAACAAATAATTTCGCCATCTTATTAGCAGTAAGCGGTGCATAAATAATCCCTAATGCTATAGAAATAAGCACTTCGCGTAATAATCCCGTGAAAGGACCGCGGCGTAATCCCTGGGGAAGTGACAGACAGGAATAATGAGTGTTTCAGATTTATACACCAAAGGCAACATAATATATTACGAATTATAAAGGATTTATACTAATATTTAATAAATTACTCGATTAACTATAACGACTATCACACCCTTAACACAAATTTTAACTTGGAGTACTTATTTTTAGATAAATTACTGGTATCTTTAATGATGTGGATTATATGAAGAGACAAACTCGTAGATTATATTCAAGGCATTCAGATTATTGATCAAAATATTACACATTTAGAATTTTAAAAACGAATCACAAAACTTATCAATAACAAATAATCTACTAAAAGAAACGATTATACCGTGGTCTTCCCGAAATCAATACATGTCCAGTTGACTGAAGCCTATCCATGTGCTTAAGCCCATAATTTGGTTCCAAACAATGGTCACGTGTCTTGGTCTGAACACCAAGTAATTATGGTGTAATAGCGGCTTCGACTCGTGATGGATGGCACGCCTTTCAGTTTTGAGGATATTATTAGGGTTGGTTACCCTTTGGGTATCTCCACAAGGCGTTTTTGTTGTCGAATTATTCTGTGAATTTTGCCAATGAGTTTTTAATATAGATCTATTTTTTTATTAAATTTCATTGAATAGTATGGTTCAATAAAGACTGAGCTTAATCATAGTCGAAAACATTGAAATAGCAAAAACACTGAAGTCTTATCTAGTTTCCGTTTGATAGAATTCATCAGACTCCAGCCATTGACACTTCTGGCGGGATATCGTTAATCATTCACCATCTAACGTTCCTAGAGACATGAAATGAGATTTTTGTGTTTTCCCTATATACTCGTATGCAAGGAAATTGGTTCTAAACTACATGACCATCGAGAGTTTAATAAAAATCACACAGAAATAACGCAAAATCAGAAAGACATACACAACATTTTGCCTAACATCTACCCCTATTGCTGATGGTTTATCGTCTACATTTGCAGGGATTCGTTTGTGGAGCCGCAGAATAAGTTGTTAGTGTTACACTTTGATGTAGTGTCAGCAGGGTGCCAAATAAGGTGCGTTGTAATTAAATTTATACATATGATTGAAATTGATTCAATTTGTTTGCGATTCTCCTATTGCATTTTCGTACCTATTGTTGATATTTCATTGAAGCCTAAAGACGCAATCCCATAAAGGGAGACCATAAAGGCAGACAGACTCAATTTCCCAAATAGGCTATTAGGACATAGATTAACGTGGCAAAAGCGAGTCAACTAGCCCCGGGGAAGATCCGGTAGTGTATTGAGCGTTGCATCTCGTATTTACACACACATACAAACAACAACACATATTATGTACATATGTAACTGTAACTATATAAACCTCAAACAAGAAATCAGTTACAATCAAAGACCTAGGCACCCCGGATGACCCAGGGCATCCATTTATCACTCAAGTCTTTTTGTCCATCCGATTCAATACTTTTTGTGTGGAAGATTAAATTTCGCGTCGCGGTCGCTCCAGGACCATTAATACTACTCTTCCAATTTACAAAGACCCATCTACCCTCCTCGATTCTTTACAAAGCCCGACGACGAAGAGGAAATTGGTTTATTCTGATGTGTCAGAACAATTTGGCCGCGCCAGTACCCATCTTGTCATTGACTTTTTTATTTTTGAACACGTCTGGATGCTGTTACGGTGATTATGATTTTTGCGGACCGAAATTACAGTGAAGGGATGAATTGATATTTGATGACGAGTCTTTTAACTTGTTTTTGGTTGTTTACTTCTTTGGTTTAGTGTTTTTTAATTTTATTTGTACCTTTCAGTGCCATTTGCATATGTCTCACTTTTATTTTGCGAAATATACGCTTGCATTTCACCACATGCTCAGCTATAAGTGCATTAATTAAAATAGACCCATCATAAATTCAATAGGTAGGAGTCTATAAAATTTGCGAGTAACTAATTACGGAAATCTATTCTATCTTTAATATAGTTCATAGAAATATTAACAACTACCCCCTATTTTTGGTTACTCGTATGTTTAATTCCGTTTGTTATTCCCCTATGCATGTTATTTGCCTGTGCTGTGCAAACAAGAACGTGTCATCAACACCCGGTAAATACCGGAAGAATCGCCTCCTAACCAAATAATAGCCGCAATTACAGAAATCACATCGAATAACCACCCACAACATTTAAAATAACTGAAATCGAGTTTCATTCCACGCAAGTAAATAATCAATTCCTTTCAAACTACCCACTTACTTGTAAACTTACAGGATAATATTTTCTTTCGTCATCAACACTTTTTCCGAGGCATTAAGGATTAGAATCATTTGTACAAAAACACGATGAAATTGGTAACCGAATTCGAAATTCAACCGTTTGTCATAACGACCGAATTACCAAATAAAACTGATCCATTTGCATGTATCAACAATATGGAATCGTAGGTCGATCATGATTGGACGATATACAATATGGCGGCGAGGTCACGTGTCGGTCACGTGACTTTATACAGAATCAAAAGCGTTGGTTCGGAATGAATTCTTAAATATGGTCATTAGAGGTCCGATTATATGTTAGTTGGGTATTGTTTGCTAAGATTGGATTTGTAATAGATAGGGGTATGATGACGTTTATTTTGCTAGCTATTTTCTTTTTTTATTATTGTTTTTTGCTTGGATGTACATATATCCTATGGTAAGTTCTTGCTGTTCATTTAAATTAGGAATTATTATAATATGAGGTAATACAAAAATAACACCTATGCTTGTATAAATACTAATTCCGTTTAAAAGTTTGTTATAGATGGATAATTTGTTGTATGTTCTCTAATTCGTAAATGTATTTGAGCAAAAGATTTTTCTCTATGGCTCTATTGAGCACTGTTAAGTGTGGTAGTTTTTTTATAAACATACTAAAATCTCATCAAAATGTTCCCACAGCTAATGACTAGGCGTAAAAAATATGATCGTTTGACGGCACGTGTCGAAAAATTAGCCCTTTTGTGCTGAAGACCCACCTTGGGTCATTTGTACCCGTGTGGTAAGGTAGGGTTAATATCTCATAGAATATTAATTTTTAATTGGATTATGTTGCCCTTTTCATAGGATGTAGTGAGGAGCAGTAAACATAAAAGTAGTTTTTGAATTCGTTGAAGGCACCAAAAATTAATTTTGTGGGATTATACCTCGCTGTGACATTATCGATAAAGGAGCCAAACCATTGATTAAAGACATGATTTATGAATAAGAGTAGCTGTGCCATTATCCCACTTATAAAGAACGAGATTTGTTTATTATTCTGTGACGGTAATACACGGATTTGAATGTAAGAAAGCAACGACTCTCCTAAAAGTGAGTCTATTTATACTGGTGAAAAGTCCTTAGAATGATTACACATAATTAGATATGGTTGGTGATCAAAGAATACAAGTTTTGGTATGGTACTTCTCCTAAAGAATACTATACATCAAAAATACTACTTAAACTTACCAGTATTACACATAGATACTCATAAGTTATACACCCATCATGTACGGACATTTGATACAACGTCCACTAACAGCCGCCTAAGTGTCCATCAGTACATTACTACATTATCTAACACTAATTCGGTCTAGCGCACCGAAATAGCCGGAATCAATCATGACGCGTACATTCGCTTCTAATATCACTTAAACACGCTGCCGCCAAATGGGAAGCCTTAATAATATTCGTGTAGTGCCACAGAGTATCTAATGTTCAGATGGGACAGTCGAAAGAATGCGGAATAATTTACGTAAACACTAATTAATTACCATCCATTGGATTTTTTTGGACGATTAACCCTTAATTAAACCAAGACGATTATGTATGTATGTAGGACACAGGATACTTTCTATTCCAGGAAACTATAGCTTACGCATTTAATGCTTTACAAAGTACATTTAAGCTGCTATGGGGGTACTTTGGCGGAGTCGAGGAAATGTACGCAAGCGTTCCTACTACTCCGCCCCGCAGTGACGCGGTGGAACACAGTCGGTTCGAGCCCGATATTCGTTTCTTACTTTTTTGCGGGAGACTCATTAACGAGCAACTTCTGTGGTACATATTCTTTGGCACGTAAAATCATCCCTTGATTGTAGGTAGTACTGGACATTCAATATCGATGCAAATGTCTGGACGCGAGGGTGCGTTACTATGAAAACGTTATTGGGTATAATTTTACGACAAATGAAAATACGGGCCCGGCAAATCATGTGTACGGGGCAGCGAAGTTTTATTTTTTGGTCATTAGCAATTTAAATTTCGTAATGAATGGAACAAGTTTGTATGAAACATAAATTACAACATTTTGTGTCGCTACAAATGTGACGTTTCAATATAATCTAAATAAATGAAAGAAAGAGAGAGAGCAAATGAAACAATATTTTATATTCAAATCCTTACAACCCATTGCATCATGAAGTACCTACAATAAGAGAAGTAATAATAGTTGTTTAGATATTTAAAACCCATAAGAGAAACTCGGCCCAACTGCTTACTTGTATGAAGAAAAAACAAAAATAATGTTAATGAGGAAAGGGACTGGTTACGAACATACGATTTTTGAATCAATGTGAAAATTTGAAAACAAATGACACAGACGTTCACGTTGTTTAGACATAACAAGCACCTTGCCGAAACACCACAAGTCATAAAACGAGAAAAAAGGGATAATGCCTATTGTACACTCTCGCCCCATAATACTGTTTTAATGAAGTAACGCGACGCGTTGGTGTATGACACAACCCCTTCGTATGTGTCGTTATTCTGTTCCAAAATTTAAAGGCGATAGGAAATTTCAAGAATGATAAATTATTAGAGTTAACAACGATTGCATTGAAATCAGTAACAAATTAATATTATATAAGTCGGTTTTATATATATATATTTTTAAATACGGTGAACTATGTTTTGTATTGTGTGTGATCATTTATAATTTTCTGATTTTTATGGCTAGGATATAAATTTACGTTACAATTTATAAAAAAATATCACTGTATATTAAGCGATAAAAATAGACTTATTGGTAAGTCGAATATTTTGGATATTTTATGTTCTGAAAACGAAAATTAAAAATACTTAAATTCCGAATTTATCTACTTCCCTATTCTTACTTTATTTTTAACATTTAAATTTTTTATTTTACAAACAGCATTTATGTTAATTTTTCATGTATTTGCTCAGCTTTGGCAGCGAATAAATATTTTTTCACAGAACTACAAAATATGTTTAAAAAATGGTAGATTATTACAGAATAACTCGCTCACAGCCCGATCCGAATAACGCACCCCGAATCAAAAAAGCAATATGTAACAAATTTGTTTTTCAATTTCGTACCAATTTTGCATACGGGGCCCGGTACGGCGTAACGTGAGCAAATAAAACGTTGTATTGTGGTTTTTATGATTCGTGAATGTTATTCTTTTCTATTTTTTCAACTTTTATAGGCACAAGGTGGATATGAAAAGCGGATTTCTTCACCATAAAGCTTGTTATTGTCACACAGATATTCGTTAATAAACCGGGCCGGTTTAAATTTTTGCGTTGTTTACTTTGCGCCTCGCTTTTGTTTTATTTAATATGTGTGATTGTTTTCACTTGCATGCTTTTAATTATTATTGACAAATGTTATGTTTGTGTTTAGCTTCGAAATATTACTTAAATTATGATTATATGTGAAAGAACACTTATTGCTTCAACTTACCTGTTGGGAATACATATTTTTAATATATATATTATTCGCAACCTAAAATGAAAATACACATTATTAGTCACGTAATTCTATGGCATTCTCATGAAAAATCCATAGAAATATTAAGTTACTTAAAATTTAAGTTTTTAAAATGTATTATAATATATGTATAGATAATATTAACTTAATAAGCATTTTGCATAACAGATATTGTAATATGCATCAATATTGATAATGTAAGTTAAAGTCGTCAGGTCAAATGATACAAACAAGAAGGGCGTAACAATATTGACTTTCTATTCCACAGATGTGTTCTGCTTAATTGGGAATTGGTAAGGGGTTGCTTCCAGCCGATCTCTAATTATACATACGAGTACACATGTATTGAAATTTGACCACGGATTTTAAAACAATGAAATGTTTGTTAAATAGTGTTATATAGTAAACAGTATATTAATTAGGTAAGGCAAGGAAGTTTATTAAACAACGTTTTTTAATAGTAAGTGAATAAATGAGTAGTTTTACAAAAACGTTTTACTACAGTAATATTAAAATTATAAAGTAAAAGAACACAGAATAATACGTATGACGATACATATCATGTATAACGGAATAGAATAAAACAATTTATCGTCATTACCATCATGAGAAAAAAACAAACATACGCAGTCTACTATCCTTTAATCACACCATGGATAAAGTGACATCATTGTGTAATAATCGTACCACGTACTGATAGTATTGAAATCATTTGATCGATGATCGCGTTGTCTATATGCAAATAATTCGTAGTTCGCAGCCAAAAAATTTGAATTTCAAATAAAAGTTATTTGTTTTTTTTCCGTACCTAATAGCGCGTACAATATTGCAGCGTGAATTTCGTATGCAAAATCTCGATTTGTCGGGTTACGTCATTTTGCCGCATAATTTTACTTCGATTGGATTTTTGATGGATGCCAATCTGTGTGGCAGTTTATTTGTATACAGGAACTGATGGGACAATGAATGAATGTTTTACAATCATTTTATTGTTATTTATATTTTATTATAAAGATAAGTCGTCGTGTGACTTTAGCAAAGACTAATGAAATTATGAATGTGTATGTATATCTGCTGACTACCTTTATTCTGGGGTTTCGTTCGTTAACAAACATCCTATTTACTATAGATTATTGTATACCTACATTACAGAGAAACCTACCTACCTATTACCTACATTGTAAAGAATAGAAATAAAAATATATATAATTTGTATCTGTTCGTCTGTGCGTTCTGACTTGAAGGCGGGTTTCACTGATGTATTGCGGTAGGTTTCACTTAACATTTAGTGTTTGTTCCTTAAAAATAAAAGTTGTGTCAATTTAAAAATTACGATGTACCTATATAGTAATTTCGGTACAAACTAGATCACATTATTCGTATCCGGGTATTATTCCTTATCCAAATAAACCACTTCGTATTGAAGGCTATACGTGTATAGGGACGGGAACTGGGACGAGGACGGGGACCGGGACCGGGCAGGGACAGAGTAATGATTCTGAGGTGGTACGAAGTGTGCCGGGTCAGCTAGTCATAGAATATCATTGCTTCTCATTCGACAATATGTGAGTTGGTAATAATTCAAGGACTACAAATTTAATCGCTTCGTCCTGTTTTAGTTGCAAATGACTATATGCAAACATTAACCATTTAACACCAGATTCGGTACATGCTCATTGGTCATTGGCTTCAGCTTACATCATTATATACTTATGTAATGATCATTTCAATTACATAAAAAAAACTAAAATTCTCATACTTAAAAAAAGATTCCCATGTAGCTAACATGAACTCCGTGATTGGGAATAACCGATGGGGTGAATAATCGACAAATTGAATATAATCGACACGTTTTTGGAATAATTAACTCGCTACCTGCTGGGTCAGGAATATTCCCACAGGAATACATTCTCAGATTTCTACGTCTGTGTGTTTATTTAGGGGTGGTGTCTGTTCAATTAATATTAGTTATTTATTGTTTATTAAGCGCTAGAATTCTGTGAATCTGAATCACTTTCCATGGGTCTAATAAGCAGTCTTAGTTGTTGTTGATAGATGGTCGTTCTCGTTTATAGCCCGTATTTGGTTCAACTTATGTACTCACTAATTAACAAGCTATTTAGGTACTCACGAATTTATATCGGAACAGCATAGTGTATAGTAGTTAAAGAAACGAAGCGTTATGCAGTTTTTGAAGATCTCGTTTCCTACAATTGAAGATTAAGTTTAATTTAGCAAGTTTCAATTACAATTACAATAAATCGCTCATATCGCTAAGAAGATTTTTTTAAGCAAGCTTAGGGTAAGGTTAAAAATGAAGTTGATATCGAAGCTTTAGATGTACTAACCAATACCTACATGGGTTGGAACGTTATATCAGGTTTTATACTTTTCAAACACAAATATGTAGACGCTCGACAAACACGACTGTACTGTACACGGGTTAATGAGTCCTCTCCTAAATGGAGCAGACAATAAACTAAATCACCCCAAAACTAAAGACAATCAGAATACCACGTCCAAGAATGTCAGCGAGGAATCCTAATTAGGGTGAAAATAAATGTATTAGATTTATAGTTTCTTTTCTTCCGTGGAATGTAAAGATTCTTGTAGAATTTTCTTTATTGTTTTGCCACATATTAAACAAAAAATTCTACGAATCGTTGTCGTTGAACGTAATAAAACAATTAATCTGATAATGCAATATTCATAGATACCATAACATATTGTCTCAGCATACTCATTCATGTAAGCATTTAGAGATGTGTGTAACATATTAATCGATTTTCTGGTGGTTTTAATTATTCAACCCTGACGGTGATACTACGCTAACATTACGAAATTACTGCATCTAAAAATCGTTGTTACAAATTCTTTACGAGTAGCTTCTTGACATTTTAAAATTTGGTTATGTTCGATTTTAAAGTTTTCCGGCAACATTAGAAACTACTATTTCAATAACATTAGCAATAAAATAGATTCATCATTTATTCAGAGCAATAAAACTATCAAAGGAGTGAAACTAGAAGGAAGAAGTGAAGAAAGAGTAATATTAAACTCAAAACTAACTGACCACATAAAGTTAAAATGACACTCGTATCCATAATGTTATTCTAACAAAGACTAACTTAACTAAACTATCTAACTTGGATGGATCGCACTCAACCGGATGTGAGTTTGCTAACAAGAAACTCAGTAACTTACCAGACTCACTTTTAAATCGCGCAGATAATGGTTTAAAGTTCTGATGGACAGATTTAGCTTCATGTGAGAAACTTATGGATGTAATTTCATTCCATAAACCTATAAGCTAAAAACCTATAAGTGCTTTTATTTTCAGATAAATATTGTTAGCTTTTTAAAACTTTTATAGGCAAGAAGGCTATAGGCATAGAAGGAATATTGTAATTGTGTACAGTAAATATTAAGAAATCTTAATTTTAGCTACCCATCCATACATACTGTGATTTATTAATTGAGAGAAAAACTTGTTATATAATCTGTAAGTGATTACTGTCTGTACATGGAAGATACCTACGAGAAAACCACTTTTAGAGGTTTCTCTTTTTTAGATAAATGTGTTTTAGAATTTTTGTCTGTTTGACTGTTTGTCAGTGCGTTTGTTCATGTTAATCTCAGAAACGATTGATCCAATTTGAATACGGTTTTCACTGATGTATTGGGATAAGCTTCATTTTACATTTAGTGTTTGTTAAATAAAAATCGGTCCATAAATAAAAAAGTTGTGGGACGGGGGCGGGAAGGCGGTACGAAGTTATCCGGACCAGCTAGTTCTGAATATGTTTAGAAGTGGTAAAACTGCGTAGTTTGTTGAAGTGGAACCGTTATCTACTGTATCAGTTCTGGCTTATAACAGCAGTGATTGTGCTGAAGTGATGCCGTAATAAAAGGTGTGATAAGACGTTGATACAGCGACAGCGTAACTTCAAATATAATTGCCATTACGTCTTATATCTATAATGATTTGTAAATCGGTTTATTCAGATACAAGTAAAGGAACGTCGTACCTCGTCGTCACGTGTCTGGCCGATAGTAGAATTATCATGCGCGATTCCGTACTTCAGAATTGGTATTGGGATTTTGAAAAATCCAACGCGGCGTTGGAGAAATTTGGCGGACGCTATTCCAGAACTTCTACGTTTGTGGGAGTAGACCAACGTCCAGCAGTGGACACAAAAGCTTGGAGCCACAGATTTCTATAGACGGCAGTGATAATAGGTTTATACTAAATTCTGTATAAATAAAACACCAGCTATTTATTTATAAAAAAATTATATATTATTTTTAAATAAAGTATAAAAACAAGACATATATGTATATCAACTGGCAGTTGATTTGAAATTATACAATACAAATCTGATTAGCATACAAATATAAATGAGAAAATAATCTACCGGATACGATATACAAATGAACTATGCTTAATATCTAAACTAAAATAATCTAAAATATACAGGCCTTTCAGAAATTAACTACGAGACGAAGATCACACTTGTCATAAAAATAAAGTTAGTTAAAAGATAGAAAATTATGTCTATAAATTATACAACATTTTTCAAATATTAAAGTAAATTATAATTTGAACCAGAAGGGATCTGTTCTACTGCAATATAGTACAAATAATGAAAAGTTTGAATCAGATACAGATGAAATTACAGTCAATTAATTATTCTTCGGTAATTGAAAAACAAAAATAAAAGACATTATTATAATAATGAAATAGATTAGATAGATCACACATCTAAGGGAAAATAATCTAATGTCCAATCATTACTAATTTGCAGTAAAACATAAACAAAACAAGGTTACTGAATTTAAAATATAAAGAAATAGTTTAAAGTACAAAGGTTATTTAGACGTGGTAATGATTATATTACTTATTATCTACAATTAATTACAATTATATTGCTTAGAGTTGCAGTAATTATACATGTTATTATAATAGTCATGTTATTAAGTAGCAGAAAGCATAGTTTATATTGTGAAGAGAATGATATTATTTGCAACGATATTACTACGGTGACAGTAGAATTTGATATAGTACCAACTAACTAATTTCTTTATAAATTGTATAATTTAAATAAATATACACAACATAGACTACACGTCTACAAATTAATTTTACCATCATAGTCATTTCCAGCCAGTTTCAGGTATATTTTAAAATTATCGCCGTTTCTAATTCAATCGAATATCATTTTCTTCACAATTCGACAATAATAAAATTGTCGTGTAAAGCGTTAATATGGAAATTTTAGAAAATTTTCTCTACAATCTTATAAAGAGCAATAAGCATACCAATTTTAATTTATGTACAAAACTCTTAATTTGCTTAGATTCAACTTATCTAGACAAGCCGTTAGCAAATGTAGAATTATAAATTTTAAGTTGATTAATCCCAGCTATAAATTATTTTACTAAGCTAGGAACCTTATGAATTTTAACATTTATCTGTTATTTTTATACGAGTGACTTTACTATTCAGAACTTTTTCACAAACACGGTTTTGACCCAACAAGCTGTCTACTGAGAATTGACCATTACTTTTATTTAACAATTTCATTACATTTATGGTTATACATACTCATAAAAATCTAATAATAATGCATTTGCTAATACCAAGCCAGACGTCAAGCAACTAAGAGTTCCCGAGAGATCATTAGGAAAACTTTATTTTTCTTTTCTATTTAATCTCCTTAAATAAATACATATCACATTTGAACACATCCTTCAGTATATTTTGTTATCTTAAAACAAAACATCTAAATAAAACTACATTTCGTACTAAAATGAATATTTTGTTCCCAAAACAATGTTCCCGCTTGGTTTGCTTTTTGCATCAGCTATTTTCTTCTATTCGTGAATTTGTAATCATCATTCAAGATACTATATATTCCTTATTTAATATTTTTATGAATCTTTAAATTTATTGTTCGTTTTTAGAAACATATTTTGATTTGTCCAAATTTTCATAATTACTAAAAACATTTTTATACCATATTTACAAGTCTTTACATATTTATGGCGCAAAGGCTTATCTGTAAATATCGACTATGTTACTTGAACATTACGTAAAATATATGTATGGCGAGTCTAATGCAATCAATACTAATTTCAACGTTGGAAACACAAACATATTAAAGCCTCGATTAACATAATTTCAGAGTTATCAACTAGTATCGACTTAACAATATATTACATTTATAAAATAAGGATATTTATAGCAAAGTTACAACTCAAGCCATTTCTACATCGGTAACGAGCCCAGTCAATATCGTTTTTTAATAATATAGTTTATTACTAATACTTATTTTCAAATTCTTCTATTATTGCAAAAATCTACTGTAGTTTTTAAAAATATTGACGCCATACTTTTTAACATTCAATTGATTATAAAATCGATCTTCTTTTTAAAATTTCAATCAAAATTAATTTTAACTACTAAATTAAATTTTCTCAGTTCCTTCAATATTGTGATTTATTCTAATTACATTTTCTAAACTCATTTTCGTCTCATTTTCGGATTAAAGGGTAAACAAAAATGACGGCTGCATCGATCAATCTTAATTAACTTATTTACAGTCAATTATATTTAAATAGACCTTCTCTCATAAGATTTAAACAACTTGGCACGAACCCTACTCAAGAATGGCTTACCATAAATACTACGATACCATCTAAAATAAACATTTTTATTACAAAAATAATATAATGAGATCAATCGATGATAATTTTTAGGCTGCTCTTTGGAACAATTTACGGGGCGATAGATGTAATTCTGAAACACGTAAATTATATTTTTTTTCCTATAGATACCCAAAGGCCGAACATTTTACGAACTAAAAATGAATTGAGCGGTTATTTTCCATAGACTGCAGTATCCAAAATTGTCAAGTATAATTGTTATTTTGTCATCAACTAATGCTCCAAAAGTGTCTTAAATATCAATTTCTATATTGATTAAATTAATAGGTAGGTTTCTATTAAAGTTCCGATTCCCATTTTATATCAAAGAGTATGAGAATACTATT
>DWNJ01000609.1:0-14591 GCA_018250275.1 Udranomia eurus
TATAAGATTACGCAATGGTCGTTTCTATGCATAGCAATGCATACCATTCTTAAAATTAACTAATTTCAATTTACATTCATCGAAATATTGAAACCCACTGCATATTCTGCCACGCAGTGATTAGTGGCTAGTTTGCCGGATGTTTTCAAACCACATGACCTCAGGCAAGGCCTAACGACGTCTTATAGGCGCCCGACGTTGCTTAACTTCCTTGAACGCATACGATCTACACAAGACGGTAGGGTTATATATATATATACGTTGATATAAGCTTCACATACATACATATAACTTATGCAAACATATACATATGGGAGTGTAAGAACGAACTTCACTAATTGGATCGTCATAAGTACATATTTAAAACAATATAAATTGTACCTCTTACATTCATGTAGAATGTTAAGGTTGACCTTGCACGCGACAAAATTCAACCTCGTTTCTGTTTTCTAGATTCTATCAGCACTAAAACTAGTCGAGCAATAAAACATGAGGTACTTGATGAAATATGATTCTGGTTGTTGTTACGTCACGTGATATCTTTCGACGAATTTCGGGGAAGACTCGTCTATTCCAGTTTTTCCTCAACGGTATGACGGCGCGAGCCCCAAAATATTACTTATTTCCTCGTTTCATGTAGCTATGTGTTGTAATAAGGTCTCCGGCGTATTGCGAAATGGTATCATATCCTCACTGTTACAAACATTTGCAAAACGTTACGCAACAATACATTAAATGGAATGGAGTGGCTTAGTTTCGTTTTTGTGATTCTGGCATTAGTCGTTACATTTAATACGAAAGCTGATCTCGTAGCTCTGGGTCATTGTACAGTGTGGTTCTATTATGATTAATAGTTTTTTTTTTTGTTCTAGGGATGCCGGTTTCCTGAAGATGGCCTCACGCACCCCGTCCCTTGAGTCGCTGCCCGGTGCCAACTCTATAGGTTCGCTGGAGCGTGGCTCCTTATCGCCCCTGACTTTGAGCGGCTCCTCGCCCCCTGCGAGTGACTCCGCCGTATGTGACCTTCGTGAGTTCGACGGCCTCGATACCACTTGCACTATTTGCAGAGAAACTTTCTCCGACCCCAAGGTCCTCAACTGCTTCCACACTTTCTGCCGGGCTTGCTTGGAGAGAGAGCAAACGCATCCCGATAAAGTGACTTGTGTCACCTGCCGCGTCGACAGCCAGCTGCCGGCTGGTGGTGTGCCAGCCCTACTGACTAATCTCGTGATCGCTGCTGCTGTAGAACAGGAAGCAGACTTACTGCCGGCTATCCGCCAGACTAATTCGCCTACAGCTCGCTGCACGGGCTGCAAATCCAAGGAATCCGACGCAGTTGCTCATTGCCTTGATTGTGCCAACTTCCTCTGCCCTAACTGCGTCATGGCACACCAATTCATGCATTGCTTCGAAGGCCACCGCGTATTGGCTTTCACTGACTTAAAAGATGACAAGGGCTTGCTCGGTTCTACCCTTACCCCGAGCGGTGAAAAGACTTCTTTCTGTCCGAGACACAAAAACGATATACTGAAATATTTCTGTCGTACATGTTCAGTACCTGTTTGCAAGGAATGCACTATTCTTGAGCACCCAGCTGCTCTACATGATTGCGAACATCTGTCCGATGCTGGACCAAAACAACTGGAGCTGATGCAGCAAGCTGTAACGGAAGCTAAGACACGTGCTATCGAGATTAGACACGTCGTAAAGACAGTTGAACATGCTGCTGGAAAATTACAGGTGCAATACCACAAGGCCCAAAATGAAATCAACGACACGTTCCAATTCTACCGCTCTATGCTTGAAGAGCGTAAGCAAGAATTACTCAAGGAACTAGAAAGCGTGTTTTCGGCCAAACAGATCGCGCTAACGGTTGTCGGCCAGAAAGCCCAGGAAACTGTTGACAGGATTTACCAGACGTGTGACTTTGTAGACCGTCTCACTAAATGTGCTAACATCGCCGAGATTTTGATGTTCAGGAAACTGCTAGACACTAAATTGCAAACTTTGATGAGTTCCAATCCGGAGCAAAGTGTCCAGACCGCTTGCGAGCTCGAATTCGTCTCAAATTATCAAGCCATTCAAGTAGGTGTGCGCAATACTTTCGGATATGTGCGCTCCAGTTCTGAAGCCAATGTTGGCCCAACCAAGCAACCTCCAATTGCGCGTCCCACTAATGGTTCTCTACTAAACGGTGGATCATCTTCTAGCAGCAGCAGCGTAAATGGAAGCTCCAACAGCCTTAATGGAGGAATCCATCTGCCCACTGGACTTAATGGCGTTCTGGATCGCCCATACACCAATGGCCTTCTCGGCCCTACCAGCCAGTCGACATCGCCATTCGAATCTAACGTCATTTCGAAAAGATTCAATAGCCCCAGCAGCCTTGGGCCATTCACACCTGCTATCGGAGATATTAATCTCAATGCCATAAACCCATACGAGAAATGGTCAAACGGTGGATGCGATGCGCTCTTTTCGACAACTGCCACCAATCTGTATTCGCTACCGACCGATACACACACCGATCCAATCATGGACCTCACTAATAAACTGATCTCTACTGCCATTTTTCCTCCGAAGTCACAAATAAAACGGCAGAAAATGATCTATCATTGCAAATTTGGTGAATTTGGTGTCATGGAAGGACAATTTACGGAGCCCAGCGGTGTCGCTGTTAACGCCCAGAATGACATAATCGTAGCGGACACTAACAATCACCGTATCCAGATATTTGACAAGGAAGGACGCTTCAAATTCCAATTTGGCGAATGTGGTAAACGCGACGGCCAGCTACTATACCCGAACAGAGTGGCCGTAGTTCGTACATCGGGCGACATTATTGTCACTGAAAGATCCCCCACACACCAGATTCAAATTTACAACCAGTATGGGCAATTTGTACGTAAATTCGGTGCTAACATACTTCAGCACCCTCGCGGCGTTACCGTGGACAACAAAGGTCGCATCGTTGTCGTTGAATGCAAAGTGATGCGTGTCATCATATTCGATCAAGTTGGCAATGTGTTGCAGAAGTTTGGGTGCTCCAAGCACTTAGAATTCCCGAATGGCGTTGTCGTTAACGACAAACAAGAAATATTTATCAGCGACAACCGTGCGCACTGCGTCAAGGTGTTCAACTACGAAGGCATTTACTTGCGACAGATCGGTGGTGAAGGCGTGACTAACTATCCCATTGGTGTGGGCATTAACGCAGCTGGGGAGATCCTTATCGCCGACAACCATAACAATTTCAATCTGACAATATTTACACAAGACGGCACACTGGTATCGGCTCTGGAGAGCAAAGTAAAGCACGCGCAGTGCTTCGACGTGGCGCTCATGGACGACGGCTCGGTGGTTCTTGCCAGCAAGGACTACCGTCTCTACATCTACCGGTACGTGCAAGTGCCGCCTATAGGCATGTGAAGCAAGCGCCTCTATCAGCGGAGATCGGAATGCCGATGAACTCCATGCCAAAATTAACCACTAAAAAGTAATAGCTTTCAATCATAACGGTTCTGGCCAAGTGTGTCAATTTTTAAATACGTGAAGTGAACTGAATGTGGTTATTGGTAAATTTTGTAAGTGCAAGTGATAAATTACGGCTGCCTCGATGTGATTAAGTTGAATAATAACGAATCGGATCTCACCACGACAATCGGCGTGAGATCTCGATACGCATTATTTTAAACGAAACTGTAATGAGATTAGTTATAGTATTGACATTGTTATTGAGTACCTATTTGAAAAATAGAGATTAACCCGTTTGGTTCGATCCAGGCATGCAAGCGGTTCTCGACCCCTATCATTTTTGATCTATTGAATAATATTTTTTCATATCCCACATCGTTAAATTAGGGATGAATATTAAGGGCGTTTGTATTATTTAGCCCATTTGTTGGACCAATATTTTAACTATTATTACTTAACAAATTGTTAGGCGTTAAGTGTGTGATTTTATCGTAATAAGAGATCAATCGGACGTATTGTTGTTAGTTATAAGATATTCTTCGGCACAATTGCACTTCCTGTTTTTAATTAGCACTTATTCTGTGTCGATGAAGATATGATTATGAAACTAAGTAAGAAGTTGTTACATTATTATTAGATAAGTGTTAAATTGATTGAGCTGAAATGGACAATCTTTAGTTACTACTACCCCTTTTCGATGTAGTTACAAAAATTTTAGGGAAATGTGATGTTAGGGGTTTTATCAATGACAAAGTTGACTGCGGCTTGCGTTAAGCGCGTACTCCAATAGACTCTTTAGTAGATGTTACTGAAGTCCTATTGTTGATTTCGCAAATCTAATTACTTTCATCACAAAGAAACGAGCGGCCGAAAATGTTTTATAGAGCTCAGTCAGTTCCCAAAATTGCGACGCCAATTACTTGACTAAAACAACCTGGAGTATTATAAAGCATTTTAGGTGATTTGTAATGGACCTACGAATGATCTGATTATAGTTTTTATTCTTGATTAATGTTTGTTGAAAGACAGTTTCCTTATTTCGACCGATGACGTCATTACCGCCTAGTCACTGAGAGCCCACGGATTCATAAATTCCTTAATTTCGTTGTTTTTTTTATGATTAGTAACATTTGGTTGATAATGATATTGTTCGTTTTTATACAAATCGTAAGTAAGTATTTTAAATGTTTTTTTTATAGTTCGGACACGGTAGTAACTAGTAGAGCACATTAGCAAAGTGGTCGTCTCGCTAGATATTTTTTCAATTATTCTCCTGAGATTTAGCAGATTTAGAGCACCATGATGCGTTTGCGCAACACGCATATTACTTACTGGAGTATTAATAGCTTGCTCGGTATACAAAAGAATTTTACAATTTGTTATTCTGGTAAGATATTTTTTATATGGAAACATCTTTATTTTTGTAGCAGTAGTATTATACGGTGCATGTGTAACGTTTACTCTTTTATTTTATGGATATTATTATGCTATTATAATTTTTTACTACATTGCCGTGTGTTTGAGTGTGTTAGCTGAATTATTTTAGTTTGATTTTTCATTAGTTTTGATTTTTTTCCTTAGCAAATAATGTTTTTAGTGGTTTTTTTTTTATTATTTTGCTGATCTATGACAATACAGAGATCTGATGCGATCCATCGCTTCGGGGTCGGAGATACGTTTAACTATTGATCTGAATTAGATAATTCCCTAGTATACGCGATTCGATTTGGTGATATTCCTATGCTGTTAAATTATCTCATTATTATGTATTTAAACATAAACATTGAAGACACGTCTCGAGGTGGTCGGCCCTGCCACCGTCGTTTGTTTGCAATACCTGCTTTACATGTGCCATACAACCATGTTGTGATTTAATAAGTGATATTTAGTGTTGTTTGTAAATATGTACCATAATCTACTGATTTGTTAAATTTAATCATAGGTTTACCTAATCGATTATTATCTTTAATGGTTTCATATTTTTACTCATTAGTGCAAGATGGTAGTCCGGTAAAAGCTCCGATCCGATTAAGTGTTAATACTAATGAATAAAAACTAATGAATTTATTATTTATTTAGGAACTCTTATTTATTTATTTCATTATAATGATTTATCGAGTAGCTACTTGCACTAATTTCAGAGCATTTAAGATCAGTTTTTTGATGATTTCGGTGTATTTCTGAATTTTGCAAAGTGCCGTGTACAGGCCGCCTACCGTCCTGACGTGTCTTCGATAGTAGTTAAACAAGCCACCAGCAGAATCACTGCCATTAGATTAGGTGAAGTAGAATCTATGTCCAATCTTTAGTGTCCAAATTTCAGTGATGAATCACCAATGATTTTAAATATAGACTGTCCTGTTCCTAATAAATTAATTATTATATCTTACCTAAGATCGGATAATTTGTTGTATTTCACTTAATCTACTGTGATAAAGTTATATTTGTTTGTAAATTATCAATCGATTCGAAATATTGGACCGTCGGTCTCTGCTTTACTTCAGTTTTTTCGAATGAATTTGAACATTTAAAGAGTTACATCGTGTGTGGGAAATTCGTTTCAATGAACTGAAGTTACGTTAGAAACATCGGAAATCTTTACTTAGGATAATATTGAATTGATTTCATCCGTGGAAGTTGCACCACGAGACTCTGAGACGATATAAGGTGGCGTATTCCATAACAAAATTATAAGTTGAGGTTCCCAAGTAAAAACATAGAACAGTATTTAAAAAATGGCGCGCCAATTTCATACAATCGCGCGAACATTCTTACATCCCGCGGGCTGTCGCCAGTGTTACCGACACTATGTAACATCATTAGCTTGTTTTGCCGCAATTTCTACGAGTGAAATCGTCTCGATATCAACATACGCTTTTACTTAATTGAAAATTCAACGTATTATATTTATATTAAGTATAGTATAGTGTATCAAAATTTTATACGGATTTGCAAGTAATGACAACCGCTCACTTTACGATTTTACTATATAATACCTGTAATCCCATATTTTTTAACGTTTTTTTTTAAATATGACAATTATGAGTTATTTTTAATTCACCTGAACAGGTAATTTAAGTTTTTAAGATTATTATTTTTATTATTATTACAAATTAATTTTCGTTCACAATTAATTTTTGTGTTTTTTGCATAATATAATAGATTTAAATGATTTTTTGTACGAAAAACATTTCATTCTGAAAAATTGCATTTCTAAAGCCTGATGACTGATTTAAATTGAAACATGTTTTGTCTTTAAATATTTTGTCGATGTTTGTTGTTATAATTATTATATTTTTTTAATTATTTGTATAAACAATTGTTCTTTAAATTAATGTACGTCGTTTTGTTTTGAATTATTTTTGTTGTATAATTGCTTTTTTTTATAATAATACCAGTTCATTGCAGTTTTAATGTGTGTTTTATTTTCTTTTCATTTTATTTGCCCAAGTAGTTGCTATGCTAGTATTCCTGGAACCGGTCATAATTATTTTGAGGTTTTTGAAGTAGTTATGACCGATCGGATGTAATGTTTGTGCTAAGGGAATTCGTATGTCTAAAACGGTCTGTGCCTTACTCTTTTAATACAAGTCTGTCTTCTTATCTCTCTAGCTCCTGATAGGATTATTGGCGAAAAAAAACAATCTATATCAAATCGCTCTGCTTTCTTAGGTATACTTAGGTGTTTCTCCTCCCCTGGCACAAACATTAGGCTATGTGGTGGTAAAACCTGCGCGTGTGTGTATTTATCTATATTTTTGGGACTTATGTGTGTGTGCGCATTTTTGATAAGAATACATTTGAAACAGTTGGTGTTGGGGAACAAACGTTGGCATGAAAACGTAAGTATTGCTTTAGTGTTAATTAGTATCGTTACACAATAGATGAGCACCCATGGAATGTGGATTTGAACCATCTGTCCAAGTAGATTGCACAATTTTAGTAGCAAAATTTTGAAAATGTCTCGGAAACAATTATCAGCTGCGACGTTATTTTCAGACGACATCATGGGCGCTATTGAAATGACTTCTATTCCCGACTTTGTTTCTAAATCGCTTGCTGGCCGTTGCCATAGAATTCTGTTTGCAGATAACTCATGTTGAGCTAAGCTTAGAAAAGATTCTAGTATGAAAATAATCTACTACTTCCTATTAACTTTCATTGCCGTTATTGGACCATGACCATATACATGCATTATACACACAAACACATTACGAAATGGTTTATAGTAAAATTCTATGGCAATACCCAATGGTAATAATTTAGAACCAAATTGGTATAGAACAAGTCATTGCATAAATCTTTAGAAAATCTTCCAAAACGTAGCTTCTCAGTGTATTAGGCGGTAGTTCCAAACTTCACACAAAACTGAACTATCTAACTTTAACTACATATTCTTATGAATGTAGGGTTAATGACTATTTGTATTGTAACGTAAGTAATCTTAAATATCCAGAGTAAGCTTTACTTTTCTACGGAAATGTAGCTATTAACTGTACTAGCTCTATGGACCCTGTTTCCCCTTTCCTACAGCAGCACTGCTTTAAATCCTTAAAAACTCTGTTCCAACCAACGCGAAGATAGTTAAAACGGAATCATATTTCGTAAATTACTTTTAAAAAGTAAAACGATCCAAAAAAATCTTCGTTGATAGTGAGAAATTTTAGCCGACTTTATTAGTGATTGGACTTCTAAAATTGAAATATTGCCTAATTGTTCGCACTCGCTATCTTAAAAACAATATTCTTGCGTTGATTTAAACAGAGTTTTACAAAGCGCTAACCAAAAACCACTATTTCCAAGTCAATTACTCTAGGGAACATTTTTACTACTAACTAGCACTATTAGTGTAACGTAAGCACGATACTAGGCTTACAAGATTGTTTATAATTTTATACTCAGCCGTTCTCTTAAGATTAAAATTAAGACCATTTATACGAAAAAAATTTCATTAAGTGCAATCATGTTCAAAAGTCCCATTGTTTTAAAGATTTCGCGTCCATTTGTGTAGCTCAATATTAAAAAAAAAACAGTATATTATCCACTTAATCTGCTGCTGTATTCCTCGTTAGAATTTCCCAATAATTTACCCTTCTCAATTTTCTTCCCTCCCTTAAGCCTGTCATTATAGACTTAATCTTGAGTGAAAACGTTGTAAGTGTTAAGGCCCAATTGATATTTTGGGACAATTTCGCCGTTTCATCCGAATTCATCTTTATCAATCAAAACGTGTCTGAATCGATCGAGTGAAATGTCAGTGAACTGAAATTTTATCAAATTGACTTTGAGAAGATGATCGTCAATCATCGATTGGGCCTTATAGTGGTCTGCAATGATCATTGATGAAATTTCAAGCTTTTACATAGTACCATCATTGATTACGTTTCAAAAATGACCGATCAAAAATAGTTACCCCCAGGAAGTGTGTAGAAAACTGTACATAAATTAGAATGAAAACATTTGTAGTGTTACTTCTTAGGTGTAAGGTGTGTCGGGACGTACGGGATAGGATCGTTGGATGTTAAAAGCTGGTTCGAGTATGTGTTGAGAAAGAATGTGTATTTTTGTAATGGAAATTATGAAGAAAACGTTTAGTGCGTATTTGTAAGATGTTATTTAGATCGAGACAATGTTATTAGGATGTGAAATTGAACGTTGGAAATTCGGGATTGTTGAGAAGCTCGGTAGTATCCGTACGCTTGGGATCGGTATCGACTTGTAAGGGTTTCACTGTAACCATATCTGTAGCTATACTCTTTAACATTGTTTGAAAATGATTATTTGGTAACGGTTAATAAAAATCACCTGTTAATGTATTCATCATGGTAGAGAATAATGTATCAATGTTAGCTTGTCAGATTGTATGTGGTTGGCCATTTGGCCACTTATTATATTACGTAGTAGAACGTTAAATTATATAGAACTTAATAATACGTTATTCCGCCGTATTGTAAATACATTGTCGCTTCTATGTTCGTTTACTGAATCAGATCTTTCTAAGACTTATAGGCAGCCATTGTATCTAATGTAGTGACGTCCCCAGATTTATATTATTCTTATATTATGATATCTGTAGTGAAGACGGGAGAGGAAGGGACGTCTGATACATCACTGATTACAGTAAACGAGATTAATTGCTCAGGAATTGCATTAATTTTGTCATTAAATTTTGATAATTTATGATATTTTCGATCATCGCTTTTATCGATTATATTAAGCGACGACGTTATATCATTGTTGAATTTCATTGATTCGCTAATTAATGATAATTTAGTGAACTATGCACAGAACGTTGGTGTTACACTTGATTTTTGAGATATTTTTCTTAAATGTGATGCATGCAATGGTATTACTGCATTTGACTGACGTTGAGTTTTGGGAGTTAAAATAAAAATTTTGGACTTTGTGTAAAGCGGAGTAAGTGCTGCCCTCGGTATAGTAGTGTGAGGGTGGGTAGACGAGACACTGTATGTTTCGGATAGATATATTTCCGTGTGAACACGAGTTGTCGAAAATGTGATTGTTGTATGTTAAGATGAAGTAACAAAGCGCATATGAGCACAAACCATCCATCCTCAGAAATTACTCAGAATGTTTTAAATTTAACTCACGTTTGAATTTATGATACATTTTATTATAAAAAAAAATATTTTACTATCGCTTATGTTAGTTGAGACGTTTGCAAATAATAGTATTTATTTTCTCAATGGTATAATTTTGTATTCAAGAGTTTTGGAGTTTTCTTATGGTGTTTTATATGATATGGATTCTAGTTTAATATTGAACTTAGTTGTAAGGATAATAATAATCGTCGTACATTTATAATTCTATGCATTTCTTTGCTCTTCGTGTAACATAGTGTCTGTGACGTAATCTGTATGTTTGTAAGTCTTGTCTCGGACCACGAGCCCCTGTGAGTGAAGTACTTGGATCGGTTTTTGAAGACAATTGAATCGCCTATGTGCAAAGGCCGTTATTGTGTGAAGTACTTATTAATCTGATGTGTGGATAATGAACCTACATTGTGTCTCTCATTGTGGTCTGCTGCTGCATTTTTCTTATGTGACATGATATGTATGCGTAGTGTGTTAAAGACGAAGACTTATAAACGAACAGTTTTATATACTATAACCTTGATTTTCCTGATGTGTGTTAAGATATTTAACTCTATTAATTGTAAGGTGTGTGATTTTATTTAATAATAATGTTTTAACGCGGAAAGATTCCAAATGAAACTGCATAGAATAGGCGATGGATTAGCTAATGACATATCAAAAGTAATGTTTCTTATTATTAGATCGATGGTTGAAAAATGGAATGGTTAGTGAAGTTTGAAAATTTTGATGTTTGATCTGCTGACAATACTGAGCCAGGTTTCTCGATGTTGAAAATTTAAATTAAAAAAGTTTTAATAGCGAATTGTTTCATGTGTTGAGACGTGACATATCATCCACCTAGTGGAGTGACATTGATAATAGATGAAAATTAAATAGACCAATTGGCTTTTGTTGATGTTTTGGCGTTGGAAAGGATATAGCGTGATAGCGATAGTTTGGAATCTTTCTCAATGAAGCTAGTCGCCGGTGAAATTGCTTTTAGATAATTAATGTTATCGAAACATGTGTATGCACGTAAGTTTAAACTAAATTAGTTATATGATGCTTGAATTGTCCACACACAAATTTTACACATATAAATTGACATCCTGCCAGATTTAAAACACTGCTTATGAAAACTAATTTAAATTATATCCTACTTAGCATTATGATGTAGTGTGTATTTTTAGATATGGCATTGTGTATGTTAGTTTAGTGGTTAAGACGTTTTGAGCTTTGAACAGTCTGTCACCGATATTTTTACATACGAATATTATTAGCGGAGCGGTTTCACCCCGCGCTCGGTAGTGTTGTCACAGTAGGTTAAGGTCTTTTGATGAAACGAACTGTTTCTCGCACATTTCCATCGATGCTTCGCTCAGCATCGACTTGATTTTGATTTGAAACACTGAATATTCTCGCTGTGAACACACCGCATGGCGAATGCACGTGTGTGTCCGCAGAACACCAGGAGCTTCTACTATATAAGGCCCGTCATTAGCATAATGACTTGTTTGAAAACAGTAATCTTACTATTGTGTACTACTGAAACACCATAATACGCCGTGGCCTTAAATTTAAAGGAATATTTTAATCCTTTTATAAAAAAGAAGTTTGAATAGAACGCATTTGAATTTTGTACAGACTTTAATATTTCTGTGTTTCAAACTATCATTATACGCATTTATTATACCTATTAACATATATGTGCTAATTATAATCTTATACCCATATAATCTAGTGTAGGTGTTGCCGTAGCATTCTGTGTAGTCGCTTCATCTACGTCCTAGCGTTGATAGTTGTTTATTTCGAAATTTCAATTCGTGCATATCCCCAAAACATTGATAATTGTTACCTACATTAGTTACTTTGAGACTGTTCAAATTGTACTCTATGGAGTTTTCTCTAAGGGAAAGGGCTGTTTTAGCAGATATTTTTGATACAATGAGGATAATCGAAGGGAAACGATCTTGTATTGTAGATAAAGGATACTGCGGTCGCTGCTCCGGCCGCCTTCGAGAGCAGCCCGACCACTTGTTGAGTATCTTTATCGATCTGTTTCACATCTACTTCATAAGTATGGATAATGTTACTGTAACGAAAAAAAAACAATGTTGTTCTTATATGAGATGCGATGGTTTCGCTAATAACTGTTGTTTTTCATATATTCGTAATATTTCCTTTATTTTTTGTACTCTTTAGTGTTAAGATAATTGTAAAATGAAAATATTCAATGTTGATTACTCTAAAACCAATAATATATGTTAGGGGTGGTGTAACTAGTTTCCCCGAGAGCCTTACTAGCGGAGAAGCCTTTTCCTTAGACAGTTAAACTTTCCCGTTTACGATTTAATTGTTAAAAAATTTACGGACATTGTGGGTATTGTGATGACTTCTCAATACAAGGAGTGTAGGGTTATCAAGAACAACAGCAATTATGTAAGAAAAATCGTCATCAATTCGTCGCCTGTACTTATCGTATTCTATACCTTCTCATGTTTCCCCTGTAATAGTTCTTATTACTTCTACTCTTAAGAGTCCGCAACTACGACCTCAAACAAATTCCGTGTTAGTTCTGGCCTAGAAACGTTTTAAGGTAAATTTAAGGTTCATCATTTCTTACTTAGGTCGTACGACTCAATTTTAAGACTGATCACAGAAAGATAAAAATTAAAAAAAAATGTAAAAAAACAGGATATTTATTTTTCATCGGTTAGGTATACACTATCCTTATGCTTCTAATGACTCCAGATGACCAATTGAGGATAGAGTTTTTAATGTAGGATAAATTTGATAGGCGGAATTATTGTGTTGGACGAGTCGGTTTGTCAACTGGAGTCAGACTTGACTTTACGTTTTCTGTCAATTCATTTCTGTCTTCTTTCCTGAGACGATGATAAACGAATTCGATTTAAAATTGGTAAATTTAACGAAGGTAATGTTAACTTCGATAATGTTGACGTTACTGTTGAAATTGATGGAAAAAAAAGTAAAATATAAAAAATAATATTTGTTGCCAAAATGTTGTTAGGGATAAACGTGTAGTTATAAAATTCGGTTGTCACATGCATAATTAAGTTGTTCTTTGATGGTATGAGGTTAAGGAGAGAAGTTAAAATATTTCCAATGATATATTTTTTCATAATGAACTTGAATGCTAATCGGTACTTAAGGTTTATATCTGTGTAGGAATTTAAATTTAACGTGTGGTAAAATGCATCTTTGCCACGGTTTCATCGTGTTGGCTAATTACGCAAATTTCGCGGTAAGTCGATGTGTTTCTTTTCAAGAAGCACTTGCTGACTAACTGGAACAGTTGTTGGGGATTTCGGTCGAATTGTGGGCGCTGCAGGAAAAATCGTGGCAAATGATTTAGTTGTTTAGTGTTCATGTTATACTAGATTGTATTTGACAGTTCTGACGTTTTGAAAAAAAAACTGACACCTGTTTCCGCCTTCGCACTTCTGATCACGTCAACCCCACTCGTATTATGTATCGCACTGTTTAGTTTATTAATAGTTACAGTTTGGACAACAGTTAAAAAGGTTTTTTACGTACTTTTCATTGTTAAATTCTAATTTATTATTATTTATTGTCTCGTAATTTATTGTATTTATGAAGCTAGTCAGACATGTTTCGGTTAGTTTAGCCCTGAGGTTTGTGGTACTTACGTGAGGTATTTTATGGTACTTTTTTAAGATATTCTTTAACTATGTTTCAGCGTATTTTTACGCCATCCTCTAGTCACGCGTTTTGACACTTGTAATGTGTCAGTATTGATTCTCTTAGTATGTAATCCTTCTTCTTTACTCTTCTAGTTTGAACTCTCTTTTCAATTAAAATGTTATGCTCATTTAGTTCTAAAGTAGCAATGATCCATCAAAGCCTTCAATATTTGTAATGAACGTTTATTATTAAAACTTTGGCGCTAATTTATGGAATAATTTGATTTCAAGGGACTACAATTACCAACATAACAGGCTTCTCGTATTTTTACATACTTTTATAACTATCGTAATACGTCTATTTAGGTTTCCAAGTACATTTTTAATAATAAGTTGACCACGCACCACTATTTAGCTCTTGTCTTGATAAGAGTCTTGTATAAATGAAAATTAAAAATGAATTCCATTTCTATACTTTGATCGTCGAAAACAAGGCTGGCATGTAGATTTAAGGTGCGTTGATATTTGACTTGAAATAATTTGAACATTAAAGCTTATTACGCACAAAATATCGTGGTCAACTACGGCTACTTAATATTATGAGGTCTTTTTGCTGGTGTTTTAAAGGCAAATTGATGAAATAATATCTGTGTGTACAGCGCCAAAAGTAATGTTCACATGCCTTTATGCTCCTTTGGGTTTGCAACCACAGAAAGGGGTTTTCTAGCGACTACTCTTTATTGCTCTTCCTTAAGAACTCTGAATTAAACGCATTACTTGCGAAACGCCTTTCTAGGCTAGTTTGAACTCATTAACCTTTTTAAACAAAAAAAGCTCGTTACACACCAGCTTAATT
>DWNJ01000610.1:0-14586 GCA_018250275.1 Udranomia eurus
TCAGTTTATATTTCATTATAATAAAATTACAATTCCTCTCGGGGATAAAAGGCCCATCGTTGTATTTGCATGTGTACAAAATTTCTTGTTGGTGCTCAACATATTTAGATGTAACAGACTAAGTCATATTCAAAGTACAATACAAGTTAAGACTAGTAGAGATAATTATATAACTTAATATAATACACAATAGAACATATATATATATATATTTCTATGCTTACACATAACATATAACACTAATACGACACATGTAATTAAATAAAATTAACAAAATATTGATAAAACATAATTGGTGTTACTACGCTCACCTTGTTCGTTCATCTCTTTCAATAAATCAATGTACAGTTGTTAACATTTTAACAGTAGCCTCATTGTGTGTAATATTTAAAATTAAATTGTTATTTCTTTGTAAGTGAATGTATTGGCAATATTCTTTTGAGAAATAAATTCTTAAACAACAATAATCAATCAATCTTTCCTCTTTACAGATAAATAATATTATAATCATTAAATTATTAACTCACCAGGTAAAGAGCTAGTCGATCGGCTCGCTGTCGAGAGGTTGACGTCAGCGCCGGCTAGCAGCAGGGCCCTCACGCAATCGGGCGCGTCCGCGAGGCACGCCATGTGTAGAGGTGTATAGCCTTGCTTATTGTAGACGTTAAGGGATGATGATGTGTTTTGTGATGCTATAAGCTGCATAAGGATTCTTACTGTATAACTAAATTCTTGTGTTGTGTTGCGAAATCAATTTTTCTTTTCGCAACGGACAGACAAGAAATTAACGAAAGTTGATTATTGCCATGACCTTTTTGCAATACTATTTAGTTATAACCAAACATAATAAATATAGTACAAAATTCAAGAATGTAACTTTATTGTGTTGATTCAATAACCTTGACATAAAGTGAAAATAGCCACAAGGTATAAACTTGTCAAGTAAATAACTTGGTGCAAAGTTAAATAGTAAGAAAATAAATACTGACATTAATGATTTCCTTATTACTGGCTGATGCATAATGGTACACCGTGTTGCCATCAATGTCCATTGTATCCAAAGTACATTTCAGTGAGACCAGACTTTGTACCATTCGTAAATTTCCTGTTTTTATTGCCACCTGGAAAATAATTTGAGTTAAAGTTAAGTTATTAATCATTTTCTTGGGCGTTCAGTCCACCTAATAGTAAGTAGTCATTGCCGCCTATGGATATCTGTAATCAACCCCAGATTCTTAGGTTCAGCACGAATGCGTAGCTACCCCTGAGGATTAAGTTGGAACACCTTGTTTGAGTATGTCTTCCTTACCACACCATTGAAACCAGAATACTAAAACGTGTTTATTGCCAAACTCCTTGGCTCGACCAATTCACATAAAATGTTGTGTGCATATCGGGTAGGTCGGAAAATCAGTCAATATCAATTTTTCATACCACTAAATGTTAAGGGTGGGATGGCGATGGGGAAATTATTCTGAGACAGTATAAAGTGTATTGGGTCAGCTGTGTGCTAGTGTGAGCATAAAAAAATCTTACCATAAGCGGTGTGGCACCGGTTGCCGGATCAACATCATTAATATGTATCTGCACGTCAGGGTCATTAAACAGTTCACAAAGCCCAAAATGTGCAACTAAATGCGCTATTGTCCAGGACTTGTTGTCGGATAGTGTGTCACAAATTTTCTGTAAGCTTGCTACAGTACACTGAAATATAATTTATTGTTACTGGATGCATTTAAATAAATGCAATATATATCTATTTAATAGATTGTAATATGTTCTAAAATAGAAATCATGACTTCATCAATGAATAATATTTTTATAATGATGATCAAATAAATATAGAATTTAAGGGACACATTGGAACTAATCTAGTAATTGGTACAATGAAATGAAAAGAAATCAATTACTTAAAACAACATTTGATCAAAAAATACTAATATTTTTTTAATCAACATTTAACATTTCTTGACACTGATACTGACACTCAATAGTTATAATTTGAAAAAGTACTTACTTCTTTTGTAATTTTGATGTAAAGAGGAATTTTGTCTTTTAATATAATAAATTTCTCTTCAGCCGCTTCCGGGTTTTCTGACCGATAAAGACTAAAAATTATAATTTCATTAGATATTACTCAATAAAATCTTAGAAATGAGTCATGAAATTTATTCAAATTATAACAAACCTATACATCTGATGTAAGCTCTCTGTGAATGGTTTATGGAGTACGATTTCATAGTATTTGTCTTTAGAGTTTCTGCTATCAGGGGGTATTTTCGGTCCATATAATAATATAGAATCTTCTCTATAACGTATCGGCCTTGAAATGTAGTTGTCGGAGCGCACTTCCAATACCTTGTTGGGAGCTTCCTCCGTTCCAAGAAGACCACGAAAAACTATAATGAGTAAACAGTAATTAAAACTAATCATATTGATAATTAATTGTCGCATAAAAAATAGTTAATCTCAATTAATTATCCAATACTTACAAGAGTTCAGCATTTTCAAGTTGCAGTTGAATTTTTATTTAATATTGAATAATTTAAAATTATTGATAGATTTATTACATAAGCGAATTCACACAAAATTAAACATTGACTATTCAAGAAATCAATTAATAAATAATAAAATTGTAATATTGTATTGCAGCTCCCTTTTCTCACGACCTCACCACAATTATATGATTATGTGACAGTGACAGTGACCGAAGACATATATCAATTATCACTTGTTTGCTGTCATTTTTTTGACATTTTGCATAAGAGATGCATAGATAATGACTGGTACGAAGGTAAAAAAAAATTTAAACCTTAATATGACAGGTTCCACAAACCACCAAAAGAATGGTAGTGTACGAAAGTTATGCTTGATTTAAACTCATGTCACAACTTTTTCTACACCAGCGCTATTGTCTTACTATTTGTTTTTACTTTTGGAGTCGATCGTGGGGTTTGTGATCCGGCTGTCGAGGCGCATGTTTGCGAGAACTGACAACAAGTCACATTCTCACCTCAGGGGTATTGCATCCCTGCATGCGCGACCACCTGACGGTCGTCCGCTTCCGCGGGAGCTGAAAGGTCTGGCCGCCTCCGACCATCTGGGGATCGACCCCTAGACCCTAACTCGGGTGTGCACCCACAGCACACTCCACATCACATCCCCCCGCCTAAAGGCGGGCCGACACATCACCGAGGGCCGAGTTCCTTTAAGAATTGACCGGGTAAAGAGGGTTACCTCAAGACCCGTAGTCTCTGCGGAGCTAAGCCGCCCCCAAAGCCGCGGGCCGTAGAACGTATTTTGGTAATATTTGTTAACAAGTAAATCATATTATTATAAATAATATTTAAAATAGCCATTATAATCGTGCCAATTCTATATTGATAATAGAAAATTATATATCTATTATTTTTGCCTGCGATAAAAAAAAATACCAAATCTGTACTGTATTATGTATTTTACAGTCTGTATCTCTGTATTTACTGTCATGTGTCATGTTATAATCAAACCTACTGCTACTATTAATAGTACTAATCAAAATCATAAATCTTTCTAATATATTCGATACTCAGTCAATGTACATTTCATTCACAATATCAGTATTGAGTTAATTTTTTATTTATTGATAACTTCAATGTGTTTTTCATCTATTTCTGTCTTGTTTCGAAAATTTTATTTAACTCCAATCGTCAGTTTAATAAACAGTGATTATGTTCTGATGTTATTTACATAATGAATATACCAAACTCAAAGAAGATTATTTTCAACAAATCCACTGTAAGTATCCATTGTAAATGCGATAAATGTACAAATGCTAAATTGGTAATTGTAATTTAAACCGTAAAATTGTTTCTAGTTATTTAGTTTGAAAGCAGAACTATTAAAAAAACAGGAAGAGGTAAAGGAAAAGAAACAGTTACCTCATCATAAGGTCGAGTTTTTTAAGCCATCTGTTAAGGCAACAGAACAAAAAGATAATGATCCAGATAAAGGAACCAAGAAGAAGTTTAAGGATAGGTTGATTGCAGCTGACATTGAAGAGTTGGAAGCCGCCCGGAAGTCAAAGTAAGTTGCTTTTTTACAAGAGGTCTGGCCCCATTAAAGACTGATATTATACAATAATTAGAGATATAGGTATCTAAGGCCTATCCAGTTCTATTATTGTTATTTTATATTTTTCTATTATATTTTATTGTTATTGTTCTATTATTATTTTATATTTTTTTCTCCACAATATATAATCTGCTGCTTATATAATAAAACAATCCTAGTAAAACATAGATTTAAGAAAATATATTACCATATTATATTAAAGAGCATCCCTACTATAATAAATGGTGTCTTTCAAAATAGGCTACAATAAAATACGGTTCTAAATTTGTATTTCTTTTATAGTGTACATTGGATATTTTGGCTTATTCAATATTATTTAATTTTATATGAATCAAGTATAACCATGTTTTACTCTAATCTTATACTTATGTATAAGATTCTTAGAAATTGGTTTCAAATTGATAACTGATTTAAAGAGACAGACCAATTGTAACTCTTAATGTTTCTGATCTAACGAGCCGGTACTTAAAGTTGGAAGAATTTTTAATGGTAGCTCAAAATATCAAATGTATATTTGTATAAGTATCTCAGAATAATTCACATTTCGTAAGTATGATTTATTGAGGATTGCTGTATCATTTACAAATATATATTTGAATTAACTTCAAAGAGATCTTCTAAAATGAACCTCTCTTTTTGTATGTTAATATATAAATGACCTTAATGCTGTTGCCAGTATTAATTAACAAGTAAGTGACGCAAATTAGATTTGCAAACAAAGAGGTTGGGTTCCAATTAAAAGATATGACTGACAACACAAAGCTGAAGAATGACTTATTTAAAAAATTATTCACTAATAATTCTAATGTAGTAAATGTGTCTACTAATAATTCATATATACTCTATGTAATACTGAAATGTGATTACTGTTGTGCTTCAGGTCTGCATTGGAAAAGAAAGCTGAACTTTACAATCACCTGACAGATGGTGCCGGTAACTCTGAATTAGCTGGTCGCTTTCTTGTGGACTTTAAAGAAAAAAAGCTCCAGGAACCCTTAAAGCCAACTGAGACGTGTGTAGTTCAAGAAGATTGTGATCATAATGAAAAAAATTACGAGGAGGACGGTTATTGGTAAATAATTCCACTTTTATTTAATTGAAAAATAAATTAAGACAGGTAAAGATCTTCCAGTCTAAAAATGCACGCCCCACCAAAGTCTTTACCCACACATGCAACTTTTTATTAACCAATAATATTTCGATAAAAAGTACAAACACCGCAAACTATCATTTTTGTTGACTACTTTACTATTATAAACAGGATTGAATTTGCTGATTGTTTGGGGCGCACACGAAAATGTCACAAGTCTGATTTGGAGTTCTATAAGAAAAGGGATAAAGAATTAATGAAGCTTATGGCCACAGGAGAAAATGCTGCAGAGGAAGTGGTAATCAAAATTTTATTTCTTGTCTTCTTCTCCTCTCTTTAATATAATCTTTCAAATGACCATAACTTAAAAATATGCTTAAATCTTTGCTTGACTGGTGATCGTATGGGAATAACAAAATAAAAAAACGTCTTAACCATGATATAAATATGGACATAGGAATAAGGAAAGAGTGCTTTTTAAAGGATATTCTTGAATATTATGGTCATGGGATCAAATTATTTAATATTTTACTATAGATCTATAAACACATAATTTTCAGCAAGCAGTTGAAAAGCCATATTTGGTGCAGAAGACCAATGACTATTTACAAACACTACGTGACAAATGGGAGGAAAAGGAGAGGGAACTGCTTGCAAAGGATAAAGATATACATTATCAAGATTTGCTTTTTGACGGTATTGTACAAGTACTTTATATTATTAACCACCAGTTCATAGTATAAAACAAAGCCTCCTTCCACCTATCTGTCTATTTCTAAGCTTTCTTCTTTTAAACCAAATCATTTAGATTTAGATGCAATTTTCACTGCTATTTAGACAATTACTAAAGTTAAAGCTATAAATCAATACATTTGTGTTTTGAACTGTGTTGCACATGTCAATACAAAAAATTATGTAAAAATGTATACATAGCATATATAAAAAAAATATAAAGATATTATAAGATATAGACCGACAATACAATACTTTCGTAAGAAATCCACTTGAACCATTTTTGCGGGGGGAATTAGCGTGGACCATGAATGAAAATGATAAGGAAAGAGACGTATTGTGTCGTTTGCGTAACCACGACTACGCTTCGTTTCTTCTCGGATACACTTTATATAGTTGCATCTCTTTCGTTCTTATTTTAATTAATCAGTAAATACTTAATCATATAATAATCAATAAATACACAATTCTTTGTAATGTTTCATGTTCGCTGGCCGTTTGCAGACAGAATGTCTTTGAGTAAATGTCTGTAATACTTGTACGATGTACCAAATTAACATTTGTCTTGACTTTGTAGACTGACACTCCATCAGAAAACTTACAATACCCTTATGCTAATGTTCAGAGGCGCGGATCCACGGCGTGGGCTACTACGCATTCAGTACAGACGAGACGGAGCGTCGCAGGCAGATGGACGAGCTGTTGAAGGAGCGTGAATCGACGCTACGGGCTCAGAAGGATGCAGAGGAGGTGAGGCGGCGTCGGGACGAGCTGGTGGCGGCGCGGGTGGCGGCCGCGCGCGCTCGACAGCGGGCTCGCCAGGGCCTGCCGCCTGAGGATCCTAATGGTGAGTACTGCATTTCAAGGAAGGCATTGAGAAGTTGTAATGGAGACTTTATTGGTGAGTAATGAGGATATAAAGCGAAGGTATGGACAAGGATGGAATGTAGACCGATAGGGCAATTGTCCTGCCACCAGAGGATCCAAACAGTGCGTAGAGGAATAATCTAAGGTATACATAAGATTAAGGTATGTAAGGTAAAGTATGAAGGAAAAGCTTTGACGCGTGAGTTGTAGTAACCAATATATTTGCATTGTATTCATGTAAAATGTGTAAGATTCTTCCTCTGCCTTTCTGCGCATATTTGAAGATTTAACAGTATAATAATCAATCAATTTAAATATGTACGGATGCATAAACATTTCTGTTGTATATTTTCTTGGTATAATTCCATCTAACGAGCATGGTAGAGGGCAAACATTGATTTCAGTGTCAATTTTTTTTATACATTGTGTGTATATAGTACCTAGAGTTGGTAATAACTTCCTGAATATACTTTTTCACTTGTTAAATCTCTTCAATAAAAGTTTAAAATAAAATATAATAAAAGTAATTGCGTTTAATTACAGATAATCAAAAGGATTTTACAACTTGTCTCTTGTCATTTTTAACGGAAAAGAAAAATGAAGCTGATAGTAAAGCGAAGGAAGAAGAAAAAAGGTTAAAGGATGAAAAAGAAAAAGAGCGTCAACAACTACGCGAGGCATACGTCCGGGAGTGGGACATTGGGAAAGAGGGCGTGGATGACAAGGTTAAGAAATTTAAAGAGATGACCCAAGAAGAATATGTTGAACAGCAGAGGTCCAAGAGAATCAAAGAATTTGCGCCTATGCAAGCCAATAAATGTGATGGAGATAGTAGAAGTACTTTTGATGTTAACGGTAAAATTGTTCAGAATGAGGGTAATGATACTGGGGTACAAAAGAAATGGTCAGACGTCAGGCCGGATCCTAAAACACCACCACCACTTATTAGTGACCTTTCTGAATTAGAACCACAAAAAGGTCTGTATTTCTCATCGAAAAAACCAGAGGTTAAATATAGGAATTTTGTTACTTCCCAACAAGAACCAACACCAATAGTTAATGAATTAAATGACAAAGAGATTATTGTTACTGATAGAACTCAAGTTGGAAAGAGTAAGTTCAATCATACCGAAATTGAGCCACCCCCTACATATGAATACTATGGACCGGTACCGAAAAGAATACGAACTGAAAAACCATTTGATTCAGACATAATAGAGGCTTATGCTCAAGGCACGAAAAGTTTAGAACCGAAAAGCGGTAATAGTAAACTCGCTAAAAATTACGACTTCACCTTTGATTAATACATTGATTAAAACGAGATGTATCTTTTTCAGTAATTTTATTTGAAATCACAATTTATTGAAATGTGGGGTTTTATAGTCTGATATTCTAATACATCCTGTATGTACTTTAATTAAACAAAATACTTTGCTATCTTTTTCCAATAAATTAATTTGTTCAAATTAAATTTTGTTGTGTACTTCTTTAATTTTCTACTACGTTGTAAAAAGGCACTTATGATTATACACTTTAAGAAACTTTTAGCGTTATGTTTTTTAAAAGCCATTTATTTTAAACATAATTGAAGGTATGATATCTCTACATTAATAAAGAAAGCGTCATTATTTAACTAAGTGATAAAGTTGAAATAAATTATATATATTCAACAAATGATTCTAATATAAAGATAAACCATGATCTTATAGAAGGTAACACAAATTATTCATTTAGTGATAACAAATAACAATTAAAAAATATTCTTAGAGATCAATTTGCAATTATAGACTAAATCTAATGAAGATTACGAAAGTTGTCCAGCAAAAATTCATAAGTGATCACTGCATTTTAAATAATGTGTTAACAAAAATAAACTAGATAATGATAAAATACTTTACATACATAAATTTAGATTACCAAATGATGCTTAAAGAAAATGTTGTTACTAAAGGTGCTAATTTATTTACGATTATAAATAAACTGTAGTAGCAATCCATTCGCGAGCAGCAGCATATTAATAGAATTAGTGTTGCCAGAACTCTCTCCTTCGTCGCCAGGCTCTGTTGTGACGTGGTGGTCATCGCTGCTGTCATCATCATCATCATCAGAAGTGCTAGATTCTGTTTGCTCATCGTCAACTGTCGTATGTTCCGTATTGCTATCGTCATTCTCCGAACTCGCTTCCTGTTGTAGAGCTTCCGCAGTGGGTAGTTTTTCGTTTGGTCGTGCTGTATTTGTAATAACTGCTGCTTCATTCATTCTTGTCATTTTTGTGGTCGCCACAATTACTTTTGATAGAAGAACAGCCTTGACAGATGTTCCAGTCACTTCTTTCTTATGCTCTGTTGTTTTGCCCTTCTCATCGTCGTCGTTGTCAGAGTCCACTTCGGTGCTCTCGTTTGGTTCAGTAATATTTGTGACTGTGTCTTCGTCCTTGGAAATGATTTGCACGTGTGTTTTTGGTTCAGGTGAGCTGAGCTGCGTATCGTGGTCATCGCCCTCATCATCATCAGGCTTTGACTGATCAACTTCGGTCTTTATCACTTGAAGTTTAGTCTTCATTACTTCATCATCGTCGGTCTTCGCATTAGATAAGTTTGTAACAATAACGGTCTTCTCACTATCGGAAAGGACGAAGTTAGCATCTTTCGTATCTCTTTTGTCTCGGGAATCTTTTGCTTCTGCATTCTTTGTAAGCTTGGCGAAGGCGTCACTTTCCCGTTTTGTGATATTGTCGTTACACAGATCGCCGCGGCAAGTGCAGGTCATCCTCCATTTCTTTGTGGTATTGCAGTATTGAGGATAACATTCGTCCTGGTAAACTTTGCTGCAGAATCTAGATTCTTCGTATGCTGGAAATTAATAATTCATGCATGCTAAATATAAATTTTAATACAAGTGAGTTTATAGCTGAAGATTACATTACATTTTAGGGCATAATTTTGAAATGGTTCCTTTATATATATATACCCACCTACTTATATCACTGCGGCCACATTTGATTTGAAACAATGAGAGAAATAACTAAGCGGTCATCCATTATGTCGAATGTTAAGGGAGGGGGAGGGAAGAGGTCGACAAAGTGTGACAAGGGGTGGGGAGGGGTTCTATATATCGTAACGTCACATTCAAACATAAATTGTAAAAAATACGCTTTAATAACAACACGAAGTAAAAAGGTATAAATATTTTTTAATGAAATAATGTCTTATTGTAAAATATGTGACGTCACACTAGAGGAGGAGGGTGGCTTCTGAATTCGTGTGACGTAATTTATGGATGGCCCCTAAGGGAAATGATGAAGCACCAACACAGCACAAGTTTAATCCTTGTGTATCGAAACATCTGGATTGAGAAGTACAAGCATCTAAATTAATTGAATTGAAAACCGCGGTGCAGTACTAGACACGATACATATTTCTTCCGGTTACTAAGTAAGTAGGTATATATGTATCAATTACGTGGCGAAGAAGCAGCGATGGCGCAATAGTTGTAGCCCTCCTGGCAGTTAAATATCACAGAGTGCTTGGAACCGCAACTGGGTGCCACATCCTTGAGTTGAACCTGTTCTGCGATGGGCCCGCACCAGTAACATTTTCGCGTGGAGTTCCCCTCTTCTGCCACTGCCACTGCTGTAAAAGAGAAAACAAGAAATTGAATTCGGAATATAATACTTCCAGCTTTTTACACCTTATAACAATTTGCTCATTTACAAGCGCGACGTGAGGTGAGAAAGAACTTCGATCATATCTTGAGTTGATTACAGATGTCTATGGGCCGCTATGGACAGGTTTCACCTATCACTTATGAAAAAAAGGTTTCTAATGCGAAGTTCCCGTTTTTACTTACTCTGTACTCTGTAAAGTAAATGTAGTGTAGGTGATATATAAATACGAAGGTTGGAAGATGAGCATAACTGTATGAAAAGTTTCAAAAAGATAAATCCAACTATATATGTTTATTATAACAGAGGCATCGCTAAACTACTACTTTAGAACAGAATTAGGTCAGCAACAACAGCCCGTGCAGACAGTTCAACTCCTGTCAAGGCGGATAACTTGAAATTTTGCCTGTTCTGGAGTTGTGTCTAAAAGACACCATCGTTTATTTTGTTTCAGACAAGTTTGAGATTTTATTGTTAAGTTTTAGACTTATTTCTTTTAAATTGGACATTTTATTGTTGCTATCGTATGTAAGGTTCACATGAAATATGTAAATACAAATAGTGTTTATCGGTATTGAAATTCTTTTATATTATTTCACAGAGCGAGATGAAAAGGTATTTTACAAAACATAGTCTCAAGAGAGGCGAATGTTTTATGCAAAAAACTATTAAGGTTAGAGCGCAGTGTAGTGCAGCATGCAGCAGTTTTATAAAGTTTTGTTATTAATTCAGGTGTCGGAGTGTGTGGTCGGTACACTATTATTTATTTATTGTGGCCATTCGTTGCCGGCAACGAATGTTGATTGCTCTCTCCTACACTCCGGCCTATATGTCCGCTGCAGTAAATATTGACAAATGCGATTATTACACTCCGTGTGTGGTGAGTGGGTAAATTGTGGATGTTTGAATATGCATATAGGTATAACTACATAAATGTGTACGAGGTCTATTTTTGCAAGTAGATTTGTGCTATTTGAATATGTTATTTGAAAGTAAATTTGTTATTAAACCATATATTTATAATTTAGCACACTTAATACCAGTGGTAAAGTATTCTAGAGGTGAATCCTAACTATATTGTCGTATTAAATTAACGACGAGAGACAGATTTGCGTATGCGTATTAATCTTCGTTAATGAAGCATAAAATACGTACATTCTAAAAAATACCATATTGTAGTAAAGGACGTTTGAACTATAAGCCTACGCTATAAAAAATACTAGGTACTTCTGAAAATTTTGACTAGTTAATAGGTTATAGACATTTGCAATAAATCGTATTCACAAGTTTGTAAGTAGCTTCTCAACTTGATCAAGAGAGCAAACATCGGTGAAGTCAGGAAGTAAAGGATTAGATTGGTCTTAGCGCAGTTTAGTGCGAGAAGGGGTAAACTTACAAGGCTTAGAGATTAATCATGTTAATACAGTTCTAAGTAAATCTGCTAATATATCCTAAGAGTCATTACTAAATAACAACGGCCGCTATTACTTTACATTGTGAAATGTTCATTAGATTTATAACCTCGATATAAAAATGTGTATTCGTTTAACAATTAACTTTAATAGTAGATATCTAATTATGGTATACAAATACAACACTTTTTATGTGTCTGCCCTACAATGTAAAAAGTTAGAAGTCTAAAAGTATAAACTTATAGTGTAGGTACTAAAAGTATATGTTATTAATACTGGCTTCTGCACGCGACTCCATTTACGTGGAAATTCATCACGTGGACGGTTTTACATTCTATGCACATTTCAAATTTCTAAACACATATTCTAAACGAATGTCACTTCAATTATCGTTGAAGGAGGTCTATTTCTATAGTAAATCAAAATCTGTCTTATAAAATATAAGAATTCAATATTTCTAAAAGCGTGTGAAGAGGATATACGATATCCGGTGACGATACTACTTGATTATTCTGATATGCACTCGGATAAACTCGAACGTCGACTAATGTCCCTTCCTTATTCTGAGAGGAAGTTAGTACTCGATAACCTGTCTGTTTTGTAATCGTTTGATGGGGTTATTATTGATATGGTATTCGGAAATTACATTGAAACATGCAACATACTACATAGTACGATTAAAGTATTGATTTTAACAGAAGCGACCGGAATGAAATTGAATAGAAAGAAAATAATGAAATAGCCGAAATAACAAAGGAGTAGTTAATTAAGTAGTTAGGTTAAAGTAATTTTTATTGCTTACAATCATTGAATGGTCTCAGTTTCCTGTATGTCGATGATTTAGATAGATCGCGTATACCATATAATGAAAATGACGAGTGCGTGTGGCACTCGTCATTATAAACATAAACAACTTCATACACTCTAAGGAAAGTCAAAATTCTCAAATAGGTCATAAGCATTTAAGTATACATCAATGGACAGATGAAAGCATTGTATTGTTTCTAACAAAAAAATCATGTCGCAATAAGAATGGCCTGAGTACATCTGCAGTTAAGGTTTACGATATAAAAAATGATTAGAAATAGGTATTTTCTTTACAACGAGTACGAGTCCGACATTGAACTTCACCCATTAAAATCTTAGCGAAGCTAGACATTTTTCTAGCACTGCTCTAACATTATGATGACTCATGAAGCTGTCTGGAGTCCCCTTTGTGTCTGGTAACCCACTAACACAATTTGAATGACAAGCGTCGAGCTGCGAGGTATACTTCAATCATAGCTTCCTATCTATGTCAATATTTCCGTGAATAGTGAATACCTAACCTATGTTGAAAGGGGTCAGTACAGAAAACTATTTCATATAAAAAAATATGTGTGAGGTAGGTATTCTTATTACTCAGCACTTGATGTTTAGTTTATAAAATATAAGTTATAACTTTTAATGATTCCATTAAATTACATTATCTTAAATTGATTCACGAGAGCTATGTAATCTGCCAGTTCATCCGAGAAAAATCGAGAGGAGAGAGATCTTCATTTTTCTGTGAATAACTTGGATGCAACGCTAAATAAACAAACTGTAAAAGAAATCACTTGAAATGAGATAATATGCTAAAGTTTTTATGGTGTGAAGTCAATTTACAAGCGATTGCACGGCGTGAGGATTATGAATGACTTAAATCCTGCTCATTTGGAGTGGGTAGATGATATGTGCATTTAAATGCACCAATTCAACAATTCTCTATAGAATATTATTATCCGGCTTGGGTGACTTCCTGCTTTTAAATTATTATACAGGCCACTTAGCAGCAGTGATATTTAAGTCAATTTTTGTTATCAAAAACAAAGTGCTTCGGTCGCCGTCTTTCCCTCTCTCTCTCATGCCAAAATGCGGTCGTCGTTCAAGCCAAATATAAAAAACGGAAACACGGCTGCCGCTATGGGTCAAAAATTAGTTCCTGCTGCGAGCGGACGTCTATAAATTTTCAAATTAATCACCCTCAAAGGCGGCCTGCTTAACCATCCTCTAGGTCAAATCCGCGGTTCCGTTCACGTTAGTGTTATATATAGTCCGTATCATACTCAGTCCCTTGAACTAGGGACCTGTGTCAAAATCAGGTCAATGGGCCATGAAGAAAGGAGTTAGTGGAGAATGAAACAGTCAGACATCTATCATATAAGTTAGGATAACATCAAGTGACCTCGTTAACCGCAATATAAATGTATCCTCGTTTAATTATTGTTACTACAGAAATAGAACTCATTTATTAAGGTTACTTGCAGTGACAGTTGTTTTCAGTTGGATATGACTTGAATATGCGGTCGTACTATATGTATTATGTATATTTAAGCAAGGTTGTCCATTACCATAATAACGGCGACTTATGTGAATAAATTAAACATACCGTAACATACAGTTAAGCTATTTTTGTCATTGTACAATAGGAAATTACGATAGGGCAAATTAGAAAGGGCTATTCTCTTTGATTGTGATGTTAAATATAAATAAATATACGTTTGTAATTATACAGCACAAAGAAATTACATTTATTTTTGTAGTTAGTAAAAGTCAATTACAATTTACAAATGAAAAATCTTCGTGATTTACCCATATTTAAGTAGCATTAGGTACTAGGTACAGTGTTGGTTTTGACTTTCTTCCATTGTGTGAAGAAGTCTTTGCTTAATAGGTAGGTACTACTA
>DWNJ01000611.1:0-14576 GCA_018250275.1 Udranomia eurus
GTTATATTATTCTCTTGCATGTTCATTACTTTTCCGAATGTAAAGTACGTGGAATTCGGTAAGTTGATGATCTCGAATTCCATTCCGAATCGCCAATAAAATAAAATAGGTATTACTAAAATATGGATATATTATTAATAACAGATAAAGAAAATTATCTGATTTGAGAAAACCTCGCCTGGGCCTAGGACTGGGGGCGTTGCCAATTTTTTTTAAACTCAAAAACTAATAATAAAATAAATCTACGTGACCCACATATTCCAAAACACCGTTAGTATCTCAATCTGTGACGGTGCGTGCGTGCGCAGATGTTCTCGTGCCTGGACGAGTACTGCCGGCGCGCGCGCGGCGGCGAGGAGGGCCGCTTCGCCGCGCTGCTGCTGCGGCTGCCCGCGCTGCGCTCCATCTCGCTGCGCAGCTTCGAGCACCTCTTCTACTTCCACCTGGTGGCCGACGGCAACATCAGCGGCTACATCCGCGACGCGCTGCGCAACCACGCGCCGCCCATCGACGCCAACTCCATCCTCTAACTGCGCGCCGACCCCGGTGCTGCTGGTGGACGCTGCTGTTGGTTGGAATCTTATTTGCGTCGCGTTAGCATTGCTATTGGTTGGAATCTGATCAGAATCACGTTAGCATTGCTATTGGTTGGAATCTGATTTGAGTTGTGTTAGCATTGCTATTGGTTGGAATCTGATTTGTGTGACATTAACACTGGTTAGAATTTGATTTGCGTCGCGTTAGAATTGCTGTTGGTGAGAATCTAATTTGCGTCACACTGACGTTGCTCGTTATGAATCAATTAGCGACATCCAAAAGATTGCATGTTAAAACCAGGCTTATAACAGTGTTTGTAACTTTAAAGCTCTTTAATCACCGTTTTAAAGTCTCACCATATTATCTTACATACACACATACATATTGTACTCGTTATTTGTAAAAATATCCAGAGGAGTCAGGTTAACGCTACGAACTACTATTATTATTTATCTTGTACAAAATAAGCTGTTTAACGAACGATTGACCTGATTTGATTAATTATTTCGTATATCGATTAGTCTTGTATTTAGTTTTAACTGTATAATCCCTAGAACATCTTATGTAATTATAAGGTTAATGAAAACATCTACCATATTGAGAAAAGAAATATGTTCAATAAGACAATAGCCAATTTGCTACGTATGTAAAGATTGTTAATATTAGTTTATACATATACATTTAACTAATAATCATTGTACACTGTTTATTAAGCAATGCAGAAGTACCTATTTTTGTACTAAATACGCAATGTAGTTTTAGAATTATATTTTTTGTAACGGATTAACTGAAAAATATGCAATGGCAATAAATAACTAAAATTGGTGATATATAGAAGTGCAATAAGAACCTTAGCGCGCATGGTAACTGCGTTTGAAAACTATAACTTCATGCTTTACAAAATTTAAATGTTAAAAAAGGACCTAGACTAACCAAAGTTGGACATGCCAATAAAACGTCGGCCGCTCTGGCGTTGTTCTGAACGCATATCGCGCGAATCACGCGATGTGGTAATATTGTAAGCTTGTAGAGCTATTTAGTGAATTGTATTTATAATTAATACTGTAACTATGCTTTATTATTTATGATACTGTATGTACGTCACAGTAATTTTTAATCGATTAACTAGTATGCTAGTTACTTTGTAAGGAATATAAAATCAGTATGGCCAGAATAATCACTATGAATGGTATACTTGTTATAAACGTATGAGCCCCTGGGTTTGACGGAGATATGTATGGAGTATCAAATACTTCAAGGTTCTTTCAGATGAAACTCGACATTCAATTTGTTGTTAACAGTGATACATTACGATATAACATTGTTGTAGTCTGAGACTATAAAGTAATACGACATACAGATTAGGGACATGTTTAAAGCAAATGGGGCCGCCTCTTCAATATTTAGGTATAAGATTAACGACTAGACATAACATAATACGTATAATTAAGTAATTGTATTCTTCGATGTCTGTAGCATACAAATATCATTAGAATAGTTGATATTTTACACCAAATCTACAAAAATCGTTTAAAATCGTGTAGAAATATCGACCTCATCTGCCCACTACACCGAAATACTGGTTGCATAAGACAAGCGGGTATCTTGATCACATGTTCACACAGAAATATAAATTGTACTTTGTAATATATTTCCATTATTCTATCTTATCGAAATTATACTCCAATGAAGTGCCTGTTAATGGATTCTTTACATATATACTTTTGTTGTCATTATATCAACTATGCGGAGGCCTACAACTTTAATTTGTTCGGCTAAAATGTGATAGTAGGCGACCAATGGTTGCCTCCTTCAAGAAATGTGAACTATTTACTTGAATCCTGAAAAGAATTAAAATCAAAATAAACATGCCAATTAGAAAAATGAATCCATGGGTACATTATAGTTTTACCTGTTGAATACTAAGTTGGTGCTGTTCAAATGCTATGCGGATGTGCATATAAAATATGCATGAAATTATTGTAATACTTAAAAAATCTTTAACATAAACCCCTCCATTTATAAAATATGTACTCAGCGTGTACTGAGTTCTAATTCTTGTACCATCATCACAGTTATTTCAATTATAATATTCATACATTTTGTAAGGCGACATGATTTTAAAATAAAAAGGTTATCCTTGGCCTAAATATTTTGTAGGCCAGTTCGATTTTATATTCTCCAGTTATATATTAAACGTTTCGAAATTGTGGACTTGACTAATAAGGAATAAAATAAAATTTCGAAAAAAAAAAAAAGAAAATTGTGGAGTGATCCAAAATTGTTACTATGCTATAAATTCTATTTCTGTAGAAAGATTAGCGGAGCTCAATTGTAAATTGAATTATTATAAAATTAATTATTATCAGATCGTGTAGTTATTTAGTAGATTGAGCCTTCTCTACATTCTCTGTATTTTGTTAAATGGGCAATCGAGTTTTGCTGTTAATTATATTAAAGGAAGTATGTTGAAGAAATGATAATATTCTATGGATGGGTTTGAATTATATAAAGGAGGTGTTGCAGCGGTTGTGAGATGATTTATATGATGTTCACTAAATATCTGACTAAATTTAAGTAATACTTTTTGTATAGACACATAGCTTTAAGTTAAAGGTGATTATAATAAATCATCGAAACCGATTCTGTTTTTTATTATTGAAAAGAAAAAAGTTGAAATAATACACATACAATTAATTAAAAGTTTACTTTTAATGTTTCAGATATCATATAATAAAAATATAAAAAGAACAGCCAAGCAGATAAAACTTAATATTTACATGATTTTGTTACTGTTTTATCGAGTAATGCTAGTCATACTTATATCAGCTAATAATAATATAAGGATTATATCATAAAAGGATATCGAAGTAGATACAGACATACAAAATACAATACTTTTATAAAAGTTAATGTAGATGCGTTATACGTATACAATAACAATTATGTGCTTATTTATTAAAATGACATGCTTCCATTGATTCAAATGCTTCCAGTTTGATATCAATCCTGAAACAATTTTATTTTTATTAATTATTAATATACACAACATATTCCAATAAATAGTTAATGTGGAGGTTAAGCAATGAAGATTTTCATGTTCCCTACTTTTGGTTAGATAATCCGCAAAAATAGTAATGTACATTTGAAAGTCAACATGCCGGAATTCTCAAGCTTCTCGACAATATAAAAATCACTAAAATACAAACTTGAAACCTCGTCTTCTACAAGGTAATAGCATCATGTACATTGGAAATAAAATATATAATAGAAAAAATAAGGTTATTATAAAAAAATGTTTTGTAGAACACATTTATGACTGAGATGATTAAGATTGACACCCATGATTGTGATGTCCATCTATATTTCATGATCCACACAAAACAAACATTATTCATAACACAGGTAGCTAATGAGCATGTAGTCCATAAAAATAATCCAGTCCACCTGATGACAAGCGCTCACTACTGCCCGTGGACATTTGTAATCAGCCAAATACAGAATCAAATTGACCAGAAATGCGTCGCTATCCCTGAGGACTAAGTTGGAACATATCGGCTAAATGTGTTTTCCTTACCACACCCTTTAATCAGAACATAGCAGCAAGAACACTAGTTACAAGCCAGAAATAGGTGTCTCTAGAGTCTAACCACAATTTCCGGCATCTTTAAGCATAGTTAGTATACTGTTGGACAATGAATGAGTGCGGTGCGGAGGTGTACGTACTCCCGGAAGGCGGCCTGCATGTCGGCCACCTTGGAGGGGTGGCACACGACGGCGAGGCGCGTGCGCGCGCGCTGCAGCAGGGCGGGCAGGAAGCAGCGCGCCGCCGCCAGCGCCACCTCCGGGGTCACCGCCGCGATGGCCTGCACCAGCTCCCTGCACCACACAACCGTGTCGGTGTTACATTTCTTTTTATCTCGTCAAAACGAATCGTAGACAAATTACTTGGTTTGTTACAATTATGCTAGCGCGCTAGGTTATACAATCTGTGGGATTTTCACACAATAAATTTAAATACGTCAAAAAAACCAATGTCCATAGCTGCGATCCCACGTTTCCTTCTGATAATACTATTAATTAAAAACGTATTGATGAAAGCGAATACGTCATCCATGAACAAAGATAGTGCCACTGTTTATTTGATAAGATCTGTCCTACAAAAAAAAATTGATAATTATTCTACACGGAATTGGGGGTGTGGGGGCTAGACTCACTTGTTAAAGTGTGGTCCGAGACCACGCAGGTAGTTGACGAGCGACTGCGTCACGACGTCCGCGGGACACTTCTCGTCCTCCACCGCGTCGAACAGCGCCGTGCTGCGCGCCGACGCGAACAGCTCTTCATCGAACTCGCCCGACACCATGAATACGTGCTGCGGAGCCGTTCCGTTAGTTAGTATTATATTTAAATTTTTTGATTTAAGCCTACGAATAAAGGCAAGTAGGCCACCCGATGTTGAGTGGTAACCGCCACCTATAGATATTTGAAATACCAATACAACGTCGGCTTTGTCGTAGGTCTACGTTTGAAGAATCCCATGCCAAAGTGCTCCGGCTATGTCTCAGAAGGAAGCCGCAGCTTAGCTTGGCAGAGCTTTCAATAGACCCCATTAAACAAATGTGGTATATTACGTACCTCCTAAAATTTGCTGGAGCATGATAAATGTAGACATGGGCGAGAGACCGTACGTACTAACCATGATAGCCTTGAACCTGGTGTATGCGGCGATGAGGTTGGAGGCGCGGTACAGCGAGAAGGTCAGCGCGGCCTCGTTGGGCGCCGAGCACACCGAGTAGCTGTAGGACAGCCCGAGACCGCGGATCAGCTGCCACATTGGACCCTGTCCACACAATCATCTTGTTACCGTTCGAAATCTACATCTATACATATAAAAAAAATCTGAAGTGAGTGCTGTCTGTACGTGGAAGATATATAAGAGAAAGACATTTTAGGGGTCTCTATTTAAATAATAGATGTCAAAAAATGATTTTTAGAATTTTTATCTGTTTGAAAGTTTGTCTGTGCGTTTGTGCACGCTAATCTCAGAAACGGTTGATCCGATTTGAATGCTGATGTATTTATGTATGTAGGTAAACTTCACTTAACAACAACTTAGCTTAGTGTTTGTTTCATAAAAATCGGTTCATAAATAAAAAAAGTCGTGGGACGGGGAGACGGTGCGAAGTGCGCCGGGTCAGCTAGTAAAATGAGGTCAGTTCAATAAATGTGGCGATGTATGTATACACGACGATATATGATGTAACGTCTGTTTCGGACTGCTGATAGCACATTTTTTTATGTTATTAAAATACGCTGATATTTTTTAAACGTATTGTAAAAAGAATAGGTTTTTAGATGAAGAATCACTGGTTACTTTTACTATTTTCATGTGGACCTTGTCTACATTCATCTACATTCAACGAAATATAACAGAATATTTTTGATGTATGCCTTACCTTAAATTTCTTCTAAAATATGTAAATTCTATCTAAAACTTTACCACTGACCCAAATGCCTGTATCTGTTCGCTCTTAATGTCTATTATTAAGTTAGCTGTAAGGTTTCCATGTAAAAAAAAGAGCATGCGACGTGCCGTGGTCCGCCACCCACCTCGAGCTGAGTGAAGTAGTTGAGCACGACGAGCAGCGGCGCGCAGTAGTCCAGCTTCCAGTCAGGCGGGCCGGGCGCCAGCAGCAGCGAGTACGCGCTCTCCACGCCGCCCACGCCCACCACCAGCCCGTCGCCCTCCGCCCCGTCCGCCCCGCTCTGCTCGCCCTCGCCCGGCTTCACCATCAGCGTCGCGTCCTGGTAGCGCGTCGGTCTGCGAAATGAAACCAGGCGAAATGTGAGTATATTTATGATTTAACCAGACTCCACACTGTACACACTATTCCGCATTGTAATGCTATCTACGGACCGTTATATATATATTAAAACTACCTAACTTTTGTTATACCTTACTTAATTGTACATTTTTTACTTGTGTGCATAAATGAATAAAGAAAATAAATAAAATTAGCAACTGAGTCCTGGTAGCAATGGCCCTCTGAGTGTAAAAATTGTAAATTATAAAATCCTTTGTATACTAGAGAGGATGCAACGATAATAGTCTCATCTCTGTAAGAACTATTTCATCTTATTATATGACAAACAACGGTCATTCTACATTATCATTCTATATTATTATTTGCGATTTTATTTGAATAAATTCTACATTTATCACAGCAGTACTGGAGCAGTATGTATTCTAACTTGTCTTAAAGCTGAAGCAACAGAATTAAAATAACTTAATGTTAGTTAGACTACCCAGTAGAATGAATGCAATGTAATGAACATTGCATTCATTCTACTGGGTAGTCCCAGTTATAATAAGAACATAATAATACATACTCAGCACGATTTATTTCGCAATCTCGCGCAAACTTCTGCCAAGGCTCGGTGCTCAGTTTGTATCTTTCGAAGTCAGTAGCGATATGAAGCCAGATCTTCTTAGTGATCTTCTTGAAGGCCTCCTTAGCTTCGTTGAGGGCTGTTTCACAAGCATCCCCATTTAGCTGCTCAATCAGTTCCTTAAGGAACTTTTGCTGCCTCAGTACAGAGCACCAGTGGAAGTTGCTATCTTTGACGTACATTGTGTCGCGAAGGATGTCATTCAGCATTTTGAAACCATTCCTGCGAACCTAGAAATATAATATAATTTAATAAAAGTAATTGTTTTAAGTGAATTATGTTCTTATACAGAGTACATATCTGCCATCGCATAGACTAATGCAGTACCAGTCTTGAAGGCAAAATTAATAGGCTTTATCTGGGCAATTGTTATTTTAATCCAATTATTAGCCTTCCACCAAGCGAGATTGCGACCAAACCTGCACAGCTAAATTACTTTGATTTTGATATTCATCATAATATTCCAGATAAATTAAATCCCGACTTTAATATTGAAAAAAATAATTATACAATCTTGTATGCATTTTTTTTTATTCATATTATTAAATTAAGCTTAATAAACGAATAAAAAGTTTCCTTGTTGTTTTATTACCTTAGTAGCTTCATTGACAAGTCTCTGGGCAAAGACTAAGAGCCTTTCCTTCGTTATTTCAGCTGCGTACAACACTTCATACAGATGATCGACAACTGCAGCATAGTCTTCCGGTACACACTGAAATATTTCAATAAATTGTTAATAGGTTAGCATTGGCACTTGTAACGAGGTCTTACTTATGTGATGATTGACTAAACGAAAACAGTTTCACATTTTTCACATATTACTTTTTTATAAAGGCATTTTCAATATGAATTGATTTTCATCCTACACAAAAGCACAAAGAACTTGTTAGTTATTTATTAAAACTTTATTATACCAATATTTATAAAGGTACAAAAAGTGGACTTTATGCTATAAACATTGTCTTCCAGTGGACCTTAAGAACAAACATAAATCAACAAAGGCGGTATGTATTTAATAAAATGAAGAATAATAAAATATTTATATATCACATATATCTTCTCTCTTAGATAATATAAGATAGGCATAAAAAAATAAGAAAGTAAGCTAAAAACAAAAAACTTTGGTTCAGGTTGAGTATTGGTTCAGGTAATGTTGTGATGTTTCATTTGTTTTAAATAAATAATTCAAACTAAACTAAATAAAATGACACAAATGGCTTCTTCAAGTCGATAGTTACCTTAGTCTCAATATGAATGAGGTTGTTGAAGGTGCCCACGGAGAAGTTACCCGGCCTGAGGAACCCGACCTCGGCGAAGAAGGAGATGGTGAGCTCCTCGGTGGAGGAGATGACGTCCTCGTGCGGCACCAGCTCACCGCCGCGCCGCACCGGGCACTCTCCCAGACCGTTCAGCAGCACCGGCACCCATCTGCGGGTTAGCTGCTCCAGCGAGCTTGTGTCCAGCACCAGGTTTATCTGTAGCATTACGTTATGGCATGTTATAGGCATATCTGTCTCAGAGCGGACAACTGACGGAGCAGACAGATTCTGGAATGGAGGTTGCGTGCGGGTAGACGTAGAGCGGGACGTCTCCTAGTTCAATTGACTGATGAGTTAGAAAAAGGTGACAGGGACTCGGTGTATGAGGAACACGGAGGATCGCGTATTGTGGTGCCCTCGGAGAAGCCTACATCCAGCTGTGGAGCGACACAGGTTGATGATAACGTTGTTTTAGATTTTGATGGTTATAGAACATTTCGTGATTTCGATGACACTACTATCTGGTCTCAAGGGTGTGGTAAGTTTCTGGAGAGAAACTTAATTGATATATTTCAACGTAGTCCTCGGTGGTAGCAACGCACCTTTGGTCAACCTGAAAAAGTCTAAGGGCCGCAGTGACCTTACCTCCAAGTGAATGGCAACATTGTTTGCTATCTAAAAAATATATATATGTAGGTACATATATGTACGTACTTAAATAGAATTACTCAAATCTCAAAGTATTATCAAAGGATCTTTGAAAAATATGTGGTTGTTATCAATTTGGTGTTGCATTCTTGAAAGGTATGTAAGTATACACGTCGCAAGTCCTCTATTGTTACCATTATCCAGTGACCATGACTAGTAAACAGTCCAGTATAAGACTTGCTATGTTCAACCTTAGTTGTTCAAGTGATGACGATCATATGTAAAACGACTTACGTAGACAAAGCAAGTTTTGAGACTGTGCGCGCGCGTGTAGAACGGCAGTACGTCGAGGTCGAAGTGTGGGCAGCGCTGGTCAGCGTCGGCCCCGCTGCTCCAGCCCGCGATAGAGTGGCACTTCAGCCCATTCGACGAGGGCACCGGCACCGCCGCCAGCGTGCCCGCGGGCAGGGTGCGCTGGAACCGGACATAATATTGGTGTATTGATTTCTAATATACATACATGTTGGATAAACTGTTATATAAATACAAACACCTACATTTCTAAAAAGATCGTAACACATTAAGCAATTTTCTGATTGGCTTAAGATTGAACCGGAGACGGGTTTACCAGATCCTTATTATAAAGGATAACAGTTTTAAAAACTGGCTTGCATTGCATCGTATCAATCAGTTCGGCAAATGAACAAACCTGATATAATCATAATTATGTACTTTTCTGGCAAGGGCAGCTAGTAGCAATCCTATAATTGCACTATGTGGTACAGGAGACATACTTAACCGAGGCGTTCCAACCTGGTTCTTAGGGGTAGCAACGCATTTGTGGCCAACCTAAGAAAGACTTTGCTAGTTTGTTACCTGCAGCCATCCTTCTATCCATGAGCCTTTTGCTATCCACTGCTGCATGTAGGCCTCCCCTTTTTTTAGACCGGTTTTACGCCTTCTCCATTCAGCGGTTTCCTGCTGCCTTTTTTAGGTCGTACCTCGGTCGATTCCTACCTCAGTCTTACCAGTTACCAGTGTTGACAAACGTATGTGATTAAAAAATATTTGTCTCAGAGCCTATATAAATATCAGAAGAGTCCAAAACCGCTAGAAAAGAGGAGGTAAAATTTTACCTCATTGAATGTCATAGCCTCCTCCAACTCCTTGGCCTTCTCAGCCAGCCCTGCCTCGCCAAGCGTCTCCTGCTGCTGCTCCAGCCTGGTCTTTTCGTCTTCCGCGATTCTTGGAAACAACGACATAGTATTTGCTTCATCAAATAATGACGACGAGTTTCTATGTTTGTTTGGTTGAGAAAGTACTGGTCCGAGTTGAAAAAAATAAAAAGTGTTTGATAGTCCATTTCCTGAGGAAGGCTAATCTAGCATTATGCAAACAAAAATATTTATTTTTGGTAGATCTAAAAATAAGTATGCGATACTATATATCTCTTATAAATAAGCGACAATAGGAATTTTAGGTTAAAATTTCCGAGTATTATTATTTGGCAGGCATATTTATCCTTACGACCGAAAATTACTTCATCGTCAAGATAATTTTATGAAGATAAACTTTGACTTTTATAGCATGTTATTTGGACGCAGGTTAGAAGAAAATTGAAATCATTTATGCGCGAGAAAAATTACAAAGTTATTTTGACATTTCTAACAATAAAAACACCCCATGAAATACGAGAAATTAATATTCTTTAATAAATCTTTGCTACGTGGCATTGCTGCACACTGACATACACTTGACATGTTAAAATATGTGTAAACCATACTGTCGTGTGATAACCGCTTACGCGATAATAAGACGATGACGACGAGGTGAGTTTCTGTATACTTTAAAATTAATAAAAACATTCGAATCTGGATTCACTTAACTTACTTAGATTGCAGTTCAATGCTGGGCGAACCAACGACGGTGACGATGTCGTCGGTGAAATACTTCCTGAGTATTCCGTACCAGTACTCCGCGTCCACCTCCATCAGCTCGTGCAGATCGTGTTGAGGGTTCATGCGAGAGATGAACTGGTGGCAAATATTTCGAAAACCGTTGCATTTATAACACTTTGATCTAGAATTGCGTGTATTTTATAGAGAGCACGAGAGAGCATTTATTTATTGTTTTTATAAGTATGCCCTTTTCTAATGTGGTCCATTCAAAACTAATCTGAGTAGGTTATTAATAAAACTGTAAGTTAAGGGAAACATAGCAATAATACAAAGGGGTTAATTATAAAAATAAATTACACTTAAAAATACCACTTAAATTAGTCTTTATTTAGGTTTTTGTTAAAATGGTTGGTAGTCAAGTACTCTGGTACACAAAACCATGATTACTGGGCAGTTACGAGCTGGCCTTCTTCCTGTTGTCAGATTATCGTCACTACCTGGGACACCATAATCTACTTTTCTCTTATATCTGGACATATAATACAATTAAATTAAAGACACATACATGTTTTTCGTTCCGCGAATATAGTGCGTCTCCAATGCAGCGGAAGGCCACAGCGTGGTGCGGGTCCGACTCGAGGCTTGCGAGGGTCTCCCTCAGCTGCTTCTTCATCAACCGCTTCAGTCGATCCAGGTCCAGGGGCTCGGAGCCGTCAAGGACCGCCTGCAGACACTCCCGGGCGGCGGTCTTGGCCTCTACCAACTTGTTGATCGGCACGTTATCCAACTCGATTTTGATGAGAGCCACCTGGTTCTCCGTGAGATTGTAGGACACCTGTAATATGTTTCAAAGTCAATTCCTGCAATGAACCGCAACCAACATAATTTCACGATTTACAATAGCCAAGATGGCATTTGTCGAATATTTTGGCAAGGACATTTAGAGTAGCGTCATTATTTAATAAGTAGCAAGAAGGTGAAGAAAAATTAAATTTAACCAATCTGGCTCGAAGGACCACAAAATCTCGTGTACACTACTGTGTATCTACAGTACATCATCGGTAAATAAATAGGTAATTGAGTGTTAAATTGTACCATATCATATTAGATTTAAATGAGAGACATACATAAATGAGTGCTTATTATGAACAAAGTGAACTATTTGAGGTCATCAATTAAACAGATACAGTATGTGCATGCACAATCAATCTAGTGTACAGTATGTACTGCATAGTAGCGTAGTGCGCATTATATAGTGTGTCGTGTGATGTGTATAACGTAAGTGTGCAGCGTGCAGTTCGTGTGCGTGCGTTTGTGTGCGTGCGTGCGTGTGCGTGCGCGTGCGTGCGTGCGCTCACGTCGCCGGCGAGCGCGTCCTCCCGCTCGACGAGGCGGCGCTGCAGCGGCGCGGCGGCGGTGTCGCACAGGTACCGCAGCAGCAGCGCCACCGCCGTGAGCTCGTGCAGCGCGCGCTCCCCGCTCAGCACCGGCCCGCGCCACCCGAACAGGACCTGCGCACCAGTCACCACACCGCGCCGATGTATAACACACAAATATATAAGGCATTTACAATAATATTTGCCTAGGTTTTTTTCTTTTCAGTAATAACTTTTTCCCAATTTTCGTTCAATTAAATTTGCTATCTCCTGTGGTTAGACTACTTTCCCTCGAGGTGGCATTATATATTATACAAATATTCCACCTATATCCACCTATATGGTCAAATTCAAAATTATTTGATTTATATAGGCCTAATGGGGCACTTGGAAAATGTCAACAAGTAAATTTTTTTTACAACCTACACTGGACCTTAACTGAAAAGATCCAGCAAGAAATTCGACAGGTTAATTTTTTCATGTCAATTTGTGCACACATATACAGAAATAGAATATAAAATCACATGTCACTTGGGTCAAATAACAACAATACTTTTTTTCCTCTCAAGTGCCTAAAGATCAAATACAAAAAATTCTGTATAAACATCCTAGATAGATTTAATTTTTATATTAAGGCATTTTATGATAATAAAAAACGTTGAATCATTTTTGATAGCAAATCTTATTCAAATATTCAATACAAGTAACATTGCATACAACCTAGGATTTTTTATTTTATAATAAGTTAGTTACTAGTTACTTAGTTTCTCACACGAAAGAGTATATCTGATATTATTCCTTACCCCTTAAAAGCTAATATACACATTGTACATACTTGTCCACAATCCTCGGTATCTGCGGGCCACTGTTCCTCCAGCTCTCCGTAATTCGCTGGAGGTGGAATGGTTTGCCATGGCTTCACCCACTCTTCCACGGGCTCCGTTTCGCGCTATAACAAATAATCTTTTGTATTAAAATTTTAAAAATCCTATAACCTATTACTGAGTTAATTATTATGAAAATCTACACTTATTTGAAATTTCTTTCATAAAAGGATTTCTTACGACTAATTTAAATAGATAAGAAAAATATCTACTTTTACATTTAAACCCACGCCCACGTCCACCTCCACTATGGAGGTGGGCGTTATTTAACGTAATCGGTTTGAGTAACTAGTTACGAAGCTGGTAAGCGTATACGTAGTTTCGTGGACACGAAAGTAACGATTATTTCTCGTAAGCAGTCTTATGACATGACTACAGTAAGCGTAAGCATTTCATTCTATAATAACTAATTATTGGGTAAAAAGATCTTCTAGTCTAAAAATGCACGAGCATAGTTCCATCGAGATATGGCTTACTCGACAGTATTATCGATGTGCCGTTTTTTATCGCAAATGCTAATGCGAATTTAGAATTTAAGTGTATTTTATTATTATGTATTTTAAAGAAATTGACCTTGACCGAGTGTTTAATCATATATATTTTTTACTATACGACGAATGCTATTTATCTAATGTCTCACGTTGTTAAGTTTTTTTTTAAATTAAAATCATGTTTTACAGTCTTGAAACTGGATAAAGTATGAAGGAAAGTTTAATTTACTCAAATAATACACAAATATTGACATACAAAAGTATTAATAAAGATGTAACCGAAGCTATATACCGAATATATATACAAAAATAACTAGTTATAAAAATAAGCGATTTCGAAACTTGGCTGTTATACGTATCCACGAAATTGCATACGCCGTAAAACCGATTACGCGCAAATTAGGATTTTAAATCAATTAGGATTTTATACGACCAATAGACGGTACTCAGAACAAGTACCATTACAAAAATTATGCAAATATTTGCTATTTGTACCTAGTGAACACTAGTACTAGTAATAATATACTTGTACTTTTCGCACAGTATTTGAACACCGTGTTTCAGAATTTAGTACAGCGCCATCTGTTTTTAACCTACGAAGTTAATGTGTTGATGTGATCGTTCAAAAACCCACCACAATAGCGCTAGTGTTCAAAGAAGCATGTATTCAAGAATTTGAGCATTTGCCACCAAGTGGAATGCATGTTCGTTTGCTACCTCAATTAAAAAAAAGATTACATCAGTTTTACTTGCCGAGCCAAAGGTTTAATAAGATTAACGAGAGAATCTCCCGCCTCGATATCTACACCACTGTCTTTGTAGGACAGTGATTTCTGCGGCGAAGAGTGGTTGGGTGAGTACGGAGCCACAAGAGGAGCCATCGCTTCCTTAAAGTTCTCTACCACTACCTGGTGGCCACCTGGAAACATTATACATATAATGGATACATTATTTATACATATAATAAATCTGAAAGTGATTGCTGTACATGGAAGATATCTAAGGGAAACATGTTTAAGGTCTTTATCTT
>DWNJ01000612.1:0-14574 GCA_018250275.1 Udranomia eurus
TTTCAAGAGAGATTTCTCAGGGGGTATGCAAATAACATCGAATCAGACCAACTTAAAGTCGAATATCAGTGTTGCAACAGCTAAGGAAGCTATAAAAAGTGGTAGGTATATATTATATTCTGATGCCCAAGCTATATTACTGTAAAGTTTCATCTAAATAGTTAAGTTTGGGTGAAATAGTAACAAACACATGCACAAACTTTCGCATTTATAATATTCCAGAATCCACTCAGGCCTAACAAATAAAAGATTGTGGGCTCGATCCTCACTCCACCATTTGACTATTGACATGAACCCACTCTGAACACAAGTCTTTGAACTTATTTGTAGGGGTTAACAAAATTTATATTAATTAATATTAATCGAGAGCTAGAAAAATAATCCCACAAATTTTCTATATGTAAATGTTTTCAGTATAAAATATTATCAGAGTAAGAAGAGGTAAGAGTAGTAGTTCTCCTAGTCTACTTTATTGAGAAAGACACTGACAGGCATCACTTTCACCATACCTACAGAAAGAAAACAATGTAAATACACACTTATTCTTGATATTGCATTAATGAAATTAAATTTTAAAGAAGCTCTAAAAAAAGGAGAATCATAACTTCCAAACTAAGGAACTCTAGAATGTATGTTTTGATTTAAGACTCATATGTGCAGTTCTATCCCACCAAAAACATAAATGTGGAAATTCATAGCCAAGTTCAATTTATTTAAGCTCAATATGGTGTGATTGTCCGCTCCACTGACAAAAGTGATATAGAAGTGGGTGCCAAGTTCAGTAGACAATCCTGAATCCTTTTATTTATAAGATCGTTTAACATTCAAGCACAAAGCGAACAACTTAAAATCAACAGCAAATCAAAATTTAAATTCTCGTTGAATGTCTAACCGACTTTGTGTTATCAATTACAGCACTAACAGCACCAGAATTGACCTCGACCACAGCTTTCTACGAGTGCGAATATTGCAGTCTTTTCTTCGTGAACCCCAAACGATTTCTCGTGCACACGAAATGGCATTCATTCGGACTGACCAATGAGAAGCGGAAAGAACAAGAACAGCAGATGTTGACGGATAGATTACTGAAGAGGAACAAGCGGAAAGAGGCGAGACAATTGAGGAAATTGGAGCAGGAGGAAGTGAAGGATGGTAACTTCGACGGCATCGATGTCTTCAAATGTAATAACTGCGAGAAGGTGTTCAGCACGCGGGCCAGTCTGAAGAACCATAAGCAGAGGTTGGTATGACATGAGCGATGGAACCGATAGTAATGATAGATTTTTGTATGTTACATGGTAGTTTTGTACATGATAGTAAAAATATACGATAATTCATGATCATGGAAAAGCGCTGCGAAGCGATCAATCAAGTGGAATGTCAACGAATGAATTGAACTGTTGTTTTATCACTTAGAGCTTAGAGCACAAATCCACTATGTGTTCGCGATTTTCTTAAAATCTACTGAGCGGACTTTTATACGGTTTTTGTTAAAATATAGTGCCATTCTTAAGGAAGGGTTAGGTTGATAATACATTACGGTTTTATGTAGATTACCTGCAATATGTATAACCATTGAAGAGGTCGCGCGGTTGTAAAAAATACGAATGTTGTGTGGTTGTAAAAAATGTACGAAATCGAGATTAGATTACTCACATGGGGAGTCCCATAATACGAGGGTAACCGGTCGTGGTGCGGGGCTGGCCTAATCACCCACTATCTGATGTTGCCATTATGCCCATCATGTAAGGACAAGGAAATGAAATATACACAAGCGAGAGGTTCCGATATTTAACCATTCTATTCATTCATTCCAGGTACCACGCGACCCGCATCCGGGAGTGCAGGATATGCCAGAAACCGTTCGCCGGCTGGATCGCGATGCGGTCGCACATGGCTACACATACCAACGACTCGCGGTACCAGTGCACCGACTGTCCCAAGCGGTTCAAGTACTCCCACTCCTTGGTTAAACACCGGGACACTCATCTTGTGAGTACCTTATATCATATTAGCTGTACCCTGCCATGCTGCTGCTGTGTTCTGGTTTAAAGGTGGCGTGGTAGACACACTTAACCAAAGCATTCCAACTCTGTCCTCAGCAGTAGCTATGTATTTGTGTTGACCTATAATAGAATATCGACCCTGTTTCAAGTTGATTATAAAATGACCATGGACGGCAGTAACCTATCATGGCGGACTTCATGTTCGTTACCTACCTCGTTATGGGCGTCGGAATGTTATAAAAAACCATAAAGGCTCATCCAAAATTGTGCACCAACAGGAGAAGACCCATCCTTGCGAACAGTGCCCCAAGATGTTCGGGTCCCAAGCACTGCTCAACACGCACATGAAGACACACGAACGGATCCAGCGCGGCATGACCTTCCACTGTAGCTACTGCGGGAAGGGATTCTTCGAGTCTTACAATCTTCAGGTAATATTTCTTATGCTTCTATTTTTAATGCAAATTCGCTGAGGCTAGAGGTTGTCAGTTCTTGTCACCCCCATACGGCGAAGCCCATGTCAGACCAGAAGTTCATTTATAGTGACAGCCCCCAAAGGTCTCCAAGAGTTGATCTCCCAGGCCCGTTGGCGCGATGAACCGCAGGATCCCTGGGTTCACAACTCTTTATGTCTCTAAGTCGGCTGTGGGAGCTGCACTTGCTCAGTAGTTGAATGGCCGATTCCTCTGCAACGCCGCAGAGTCTGCAATCCTTTGTGTTACTATGGCCTATTTGGGTACAAAAACCTATTTATTTTTTATAACAAGAAGAATTTTTTGAGTGAGTGGTTGACAAAAATCGCCTTGGACTGTGCCAAATTTAATACTCCTCCGTCCGTGTGATTGTCGTAATAAGACGTAAAATTTTTTCACGTATCTATATATTGATTCTTATCAAATTGACGAACAAAGTAGGCAGCGACTGTCCTTTGTGTAGACCCTAGTGATTGTAAAATTTTATTTATTTTTCAGGTGCACGAAAGAACCCATCGCAACGAAAGACCCTACCTCTGTGTCATATGTACCACCAGTTTTGGTACAAACTCCAGCCTTCAGAGACATTTGAGAGTGGTAAGTTATAGATCGATATAATATTTTCTCTAGGACCAAGCTGGTGTCCCTCTTACCAAAACCTTCAAACCAGTACACAGCAGAAAGAACACTGTTGATGTAAACAGAAATAGATTAAAAAGCGTTCAGAGTCCAATCATACGAGTATGAGCTTCTTCTACATCACCAATGTTATCCATCTACTAACCAAGCGACCCCTCCCTACCCTGCACTATTAGCGTGAACCCTAATAATAATAGTTCCTAACAAAAGCCGCAGAGCTTCGCTGGAGGGGTTAACAAAATACTACATAGTAACACCCTAGTAGTTTTTTTTTATCACCATTCCTCTCCATATTCCAGTCGCACAGCTCCTCGAAGCCGTACCAATGCTCGACTTGCCACCGCAACTTCATCTCGGAGATCATCCGCGACAGGCACGTGATGCGGCACCACGGGGACGCCGAGCAGTTCAAGTTTCACTGCACCCAGTGCCTCTGCAGGTATCTCAACCTGAAGGATCTGAACAAACATGTGCACAAGAACCATCCCCGGCCTGGACGGAAGAAGCGAGGGACGCGCAAAACTAAGGAGGAATGAGCTCGAGGGTAGGTGGATGTTTTGGAGCTTTAGTTCAGATCGATCAACAGTCCCTCAGAGGTTAGAGTTTAACCACGAATTTTGAATGTTACTTCTGTAGAACAGCAATAATTAAAGGTTATAGTCTCAATGTTGGGATCTCTGGTTCATCTCATAATGATTGCAATAGTGCTTTAAAATAAGCTTTTAAGAAGGCTAGGATAAGATCTGGCTGGCTGGTTACAAGATCGCTAGTATTGGTAAAATCTCCTGTCCCATACGAATCATGCGCAAGTGAAAAACTAAGCAAGAACGAAAAAGAACCTCAGGGTAGGTAGACTCCTTGGAAAATTTCTCGCGAGCTATAAAAATACCCCGGCTATTGCCCTGAGCATCCTCTAACGCTTCCCCCATTCTCGGGAGAGATCCGTTCTTAGCAGAAGTATATTGAACTTTTTATGAGCACTGCAATAAAATTTTGGCCACGAAAATAATATGAAAAATAAAGAATTATTATCGTCGCATAACAATTAACGTTACAATGTTAATAAAAATGTTAAAAAGTGAAAAAAATATTTATATCGTTACTTGAAAGGTGTAATGTTTATATTGATTTCAGAGGGTAGATGGGTTTTAATTATCGAAATATTAATAGTCTGTAATTATTATTTTTGACTAGATATAAGAAACTTAATTCGTTTAGGTAAATGACCTAGGTAACTTTTATCAGAGTTTTTACTTGTTCATTTTAAATGAAATTTATTAAAGGGCATATTAGAATGCAATATTTTTACAAATATATATGTAACCCAATTATATCAAAGATTTATGTCTACATTCCCCAAGTAGAAGATTTAACAAGAAACACAATTTGGTGAAAATGGTATAATATTATATTTAAAATGGATACCGGAGCTCCTTTATAAAGACAATATGTCTTTATTGAAGAAAATACCAGAGAAAGATATTTTATTACTTATTTCATGTTGCTATTTTCTTCGATCGAAAAATGTTTCATAAGTACCCTCAAAAAAAAAGAGGGGTAGTTAGAAGATATTTGTGTTTTCCACTTAACATCAATTTGAGGTACATTCACGATAAACAGACATCATGTGATAAAATATATCTTTATATTGAAACTATTTCGTCGGTACAAAAAATATTTTACGTATTTCTTTACAAAAATCGTATTATAGGAAACTTGAATAACTGTAGATAACTAGGTACACAAAATTCGTCACAACTCTCTTTAAATTATGACTTTGATTTGGATTTGGAGATATTCGTATTATAGTCAGTGTAAAAAATGGTTTAAAATTGGACTGTTTTGTACCGATACCGGTGTGACCAGTGCTCTACCACCACTCTGTCTGTTTTATTATTTAATCATTATTTGTCACGTGTAAACAATTTTAATACTTGATAATTAATAAGTATATTTTGCAGGGAAGCGCATTCTGTACATTTTTCAAATGTTTAAGGCACAGTTTTTAAATGGTATTTAATAGATGTGTTCACTGCGATATTACCTGCCAGTCGGACGACTAGTTTTGGAAAGAACCCCCCCAACTTCAACATACAAATTAAACATACAACATACATTAAAATATATTTAAATCCTTATCTAAGAATCATTTCATTAACGTTACCTTTATGATAAGTATAAAATATTAAAATGTATTGTATATTACGATCTGTTTAAATAGAGATAGATCATTTTAATACAAAATTTTAACCAAGCATTGGTCAAAAACGGTGAGTGGTGGCTATATGGCTATTTGGCCGTCATTACATTATTCAATAAGCTATAATTAAACCTGATTTTTCCATAATTCAGAAGCTAAATAAAGAGAAATGGGGTTCAGAATTCTTACGCCTATAGGACATATCTCACAATTTATGAATTAAGAAACATTATATTTTTACATCTTACATTAAGAAAAGACGCCGCGCGTGTGCAATTTTTTTTTATTTCTACCCTCAATTTTATATAACGTTCCATTCGAATTTTGAATGGCTTCGTCAACCGACATGGACAAATAGGAAGGTATTCCGTTTTTAAAGCTTATTGTTAGATAGAAATAATATCTTAATAATCCCTTTTCGAAATAAAAATTCCAACGCCTTAGTTTTTGCTTCCAGAGTCAGGGTTAAAAACTATCTTCCATACAAACTCCAGATGCAACGAAAATTTTACATAACTTTAAGCTGTTTTCTTAGTTCATGTTAACTTCAAAGTATCTTTGGGATTAAGTGTACAGTATTAAAATAAGTAGGTAGGTTCGTCATTGTCATTAGAATGGGTAGATAATTGAATGAATTTATTTAACACATTCACTGCCCATCGGTATTTCGATGACTGCCGCGTCTGTGGGCTCTTACAATACTAAACAGCAGACGCACACACGCGTCGGTGGCACTCGGCAATGGGAAACGTGATTTGTGCTATTGTGTTGTAATATTAACGTGCAATCGCGTCCAAGGCGTGTCGGCGTGTTGGACGCACAGATTCGTCAAGGGCAGTGATTGGGTTAAGTGATGTTAATATGTGGGTAGGTTGATTGGGGGCGCCACTGAGTCGACATATAATACGCAATTATATATAGCACGTGTCTATGTTTAACGCTGGTTATAGCAAATAATGCTAACAGAATTCTTCCAAAAAAATTAATTACATAATCTCATTTTATGTGTCACATAAATCACTTAAATATTTTTTAAAGGGTAGTTTTAATTTTAGTAGAAATGTATAATAGTTTTAATAAGATAAGAATATTATTATAAAGAGAAATCAATATAACATATTATTTAAGCATACATTTTTAATATAATTGTCCTTTTTTAATGTTAGATGGTGATGTTATCTTTATGTTTAAGTTTGGTATTATAAAGTATTTTTAATTGTTGTGGACAGAAATAATATATTTAACATGTGTGTGAGAAATTAAATCTTTAGGAAATTAAGAGCCGATTTAATTTTCTTCTACATTTCCACTAAGTAATTTTTGTCCATTATCTAGAATTTATTATTTCGTTTCAATGGTGAGTTCCAAGAATATTGTTAAGCTTATTTTTATTTATATATAGAACGTTGACATGGTTTATGTACGCTTCAAAAACTCGAAAGTTCGGAATTGATTGAGCTCAAGTTTTTGGATTTTCATATGAACATTTTTTTATCTCTAATATAGAGACCCCTCTCTTGTGACTCCCAGGCAACAGTCGTCATCCAACTCCCCAATTCTGGGTCTGCTAATTATCTTCAATTTTATTCTTGTTATCACGCTGATTTCCTTAAGTAGAGTATATTTAAGGAAAGCTTATAAGGTATAGAGTATATTTAAGGAAAGCCTTAAATATACTCTATACCTTAAATATATACTATACCTTAACAGTATATTTGTGATTAATTCGATAAGCATTTTTTTCCCATGAAATGATTGTGTATTTTAATAAAAGTAGGCTCACTCTTTAACTTCTCATACAAATGTATTTATATAGATATTATATCATTATAAAATTTAGTTTTAAGTGTTGTGTAAGATAGTCGTATGATTATAATGTGTAATAAGAATTCATTACCAAATTGTACACGTCTCACTGAATAAAAATTTTAAACACTAAAGATTTTTTTGACTACCCACAAGCTGAGATTAATATATTGTGCTTAGAAAAAGCCAGAAAAATACGCTTTAAATACAACACAATGAAAATATTTTTAACTAAGTAATATTTTATTGTAAAATAAATGTATGACCAGAAGACCAACTGTGACAAGGACGGGGGAGGGGTTAAAGTCATGAAATTCGTGTGACGTAATTTGTAGATGGTCCTTTTTCACACTTATACCGCTGAACCGATTTAGAAGAAATTTGGTAGGAAGATAGACTGAGACCCAGGGAATAACATTGGGTAGTTTTTGGAGTGAAAACTTTTATAGCGGCGTTTGGTACGGGACAAACTTACGGGTTGGTAATCAACATGCTAATGACAAGTGCCATATAATAGTATTGTCTCTTCAAATAAAGTTTAATTTTGTTTAATTCTATAGATAAGTGTGTAACTACGCCACCTATATATTTTGTAAAAAAATGTTTTTTTATCATCCCATAAGAGTGTGGAAAGGGGTGGAAGCTTTTAGATATGGGGGATCGTCAAAGATTTTAAATACTATATAATGCAGGTTAGCCTAAAACCAAACCTCGTAATCTAAATAAAAACCATTTAATAACATCAGATATTTATTAATGACTAAGTAGAGGAAATTACAGGATTTATTCACATTACACAAACTCAAATCACACACCGGTATAAAAATATCTAATTCAACGAAAACAAGTACCTATAATTATATATCTGCAAAATTCGAGCTCCAAAACCAATTATGTTGGACACCAGAACAAGATTTAAGTACCTACTATTAAAGTGTCTTACTGCAATTACTGTGAACACACGATAATTTTTATCGATATTTAATCAAAAACTATGAAAATTAAAATGTTCTACTTCTATTTAATAACCATTAAACAACGACAAGAACTCACACTAGGATTCCCTGTTATCGAAAACTAGTACTTATCCTCGTACGATATATTTGGTTAGCTAATTCTAATAGTGCAAAACTATCGATAGTACTGATAGTATCTACCAATTGTTACGTTAGTGTGTACTTTTATTATTTTTTAAAGCTGTTCTTTTGGCGCGTTAGGAAAAAATCATTAGAGTATTTTTTTACGATGCGCGCCGTCATGAAAAATCGACACTTTGAAATTAGCTAGTCAACATTATTTTAATAAAATTTATTTAACTAGATAATGCGTTGTAATAAAATTTTCTTTCAATGTATCAAATATCTTTTTTTTCTATTATTAGTGACATTTTCTCTACAAACGAGATAACGCAAAAGATATTTTTTTGAAAGATTGTATCCCGTTACGCCAACGGAGTATAACTTCTTACGTGCAACGTAAAAATCAAAACTGATTTCGACTGCATTTAAGTGTTTGGTGCGTATTTATTTGTAATTAAAACAGCTGGATGATTTTCATCAAACTTATGCAAGAATCAGCGAACTATCCAATGCTAAATTCATTAAAACCGCATTCAAATTGGCCCAGCCACTTAACTACACATCAAATAGTTTTCGTGATTTAGTCATTTAGAAACAAATTATATACTTATTCTTTATAATTGTTGATATAAGCTCTCTGCTCTATATGTTGATATACCTACCTAAATAAATAACCAGATATGGATCTCTAAAACTCGCTTCTCTAAAGAGCATTACCCAAAATAGCATATCTGTTTGTATCTCGTTCTCTCGCGTGTGGGCGAGATACAATTCAACTAATAATTTAAATACAAAATAAACAATGACATGACTTTAAATGCATAAATCTTAGTTAAAAACGTAATCCCCCTTTTCCATCATCCATAATTAAGAGACTCCTAGGTGCAAATACGTAAATATAAAGAGGTTTTGTGCTAAAGTACGATATTAAAAAAAACTGCGTGAGATACTTAGGCATCTCCTTATATGACATGTTAAATATGCAAGAAGCAGTGTTTATTTGCATTATTTAATATTTATATAAAAAAAATCCTGTTAATCACGTAACATCACCTTATCTAATGTACATGCTATTTAAAATTTTTAAAAATGTACACCCAACTTAAAGGAGTTTATAGTGTGACAAAAGCGTTATTGTAGATACCAATAATAATTATTATCTTAATTTTTAATATATGTAAAGATTTCTTTTATCATCATATTATGTTATGTTAATCCACACAAAGATTTCGTATGGACTATTTTCGCCAGACCAGATCTATTAATTTTATCAATACTATACACTATGATAACTACATTCTTTACAAAGTCCAATTTATGTTTAAATAATTTATTCTCATAAAAAAACATTGTTTTAGTGCTACAGTAAAAAAAAATTGGTAGCTAATATTATTAGTGCCAACAAAGATACAGCAAAATAGTATTAATTTTATTAATATTTTAATCTTTATACTTAACACTACAGTTTCACGATAATTTCTGTCTGAATTCCAACTTATTGCGGTTTCTTTTTAACAGTATTATTTATATATTGTACAGGACAAAATGTACACAAAAATTTATGACCTATTATTAAAAAATTACTGACTTTAGAGTATGTATTATTTTATGGGAGGTACTCAATAAAAATATTAAGATTAACCTTTTCTATTTCTTTTTATATTATCTGCGTATAATGTAATCTTAAAAGACAATGTATTGTAGTTTTGAACATGTTCATATACTTGCCAGGGAACGATATTTATCTATGCTAGATCAAACTTTGAAGCCTTTTTGTAAATTTTTGGTCTCAATCTGGGGCTTACATTTTTTTTAAATAAGGACAATACGTTTGATTTAAACAATGCCTTTGATCTTGTGTAATATAAAAAATAATATAAAAATTAATATATGCATGCAATCGTGAATTTTCACGATTAGTACAATATGCAGTTTGAAAGCATGTTAGATGTAGAATATGGATCATGTATACAAACAATGTATATAATACATTTCAGTTATAATACATTCTTACATGATGTTTACTGGCACAGGACACAATATGAAGGGAGTTTTATAGAATGTCATATGATTCTATCACCACACAATATCGTTCTTGAAAAAAAAAACACTACGCATTCTCTATCTAGCAAACAAGTGACAACACTTTAGTGAACATATTAATAATACACAAGACACAATTTAGTCCACACGGACGCAGTCGTGGATGATCAGATAATCACTTAGAGTAGCCTTAATTTAATCACTCACATTAGAATGTCTTAAACACACTGTTAGAGTTCATGTTTTGTTTTACAAGAGGGCGCGGTAACCACCCTCTTGTTTTATGCCTCATTCAGTCTGTCCAGCAGCCTGTCTGAGCAGCACGTAGATCTTCTCCTTGATCCAGTCCTTGTTGTACGGTGCATACGTGTTTGTCGACTTCTGGTACACTAGACAGCTGAGATCCGCCAACTGGAGATAAAACATTATGGAAGTACAACTTAGGGGTACATCATATGTTTTTTAACAACTTTTTACTCTCTCTCTTCCCCTGGTGAGGTTTTCACGACAGGTCAAAGTCATGCAGTACTTCTTTGTTGCATTTGGGAATTTAACAAAAAAAAAATCCATGTGACATCTTATTACACCCCAGCAGTATAGGAGCATGCAGTCCAGTGATCACTGCCACCAATGGGCATTTAATCAATGTTCAATCTGTTTTAAGCAGAATGTGCATGGTGTTGATGCCACCGGTTTCAAACAGAATTGTTGTAATTCTCATCTTACCTGCTCTGTCACAATAGATCAAGCAATGAGTCGGGGCCTTTGCACTACCTTAATCTTTGTTCTACCTATAATAATAATCATACCTGATCAATAAAATCAAACAGCTGGGATATGTCGTAAGTTATCGTTGGTGTATTAGGGTTCCGCCTCTTCAAATGCTCCTCATATATCTTACACACTCCCTCCATACAGTCGTTTACACTCTCGTAGTCGGAGTAAGTCCTCGTCTCGGGCCTGGGCCCCGGTTGGACGAGTAGGATTGTGTGCGACTGGAATATTATAATATAATCCATTAATATTACTATTACAACCTAGTTGTAACTAATTTAAAGAACACATTGCGTATTGAGTATGTATGACTCGAAGTTGGATTGGAAAAACATACAGCAAAATATTGTTGACTAGTACACGCATAACCTCAAATAATTACCGCCATTATTATCAGCAATAATAATGATATTACCCATGAGTAATAGATTACATACCATTTTTACAGCACTTTAACACCCTAGGTATTGAAATAGAACACGAAAACAAGAGTTTGCGTAGTAAAATACGTGTTCTAACGCTTTTTAGCAATATTATCAATTTGGAAGTTTTTCCGTGCTTCACAAGCTACTGCCCGTTCAGAAATTAACTCACTCACAGATAAAATATTAGTTAATTAATTTATTGTTATTGTCTATGGATGGCTGTATTATCTGAAAAAGCGAAGCTCACCAGGTAATTAATAGTGATAATTATTAGGTACAATTAAAAGTCTTAGAAATATTCTCCCTAAGATGTTATATTATTTTGATGTTTTTTTAAATCTATTTTACACTATAATCTGTGGTCAGAGGACGTCATCTGTCTTTACATTCTTCAATCAATCATTCTTCATCTCATACATCCACCAATCCAATCCATCTCATCATTCATTTTCATTGTTTTGACGGGAATGGAGGTGTAGCCCAAATACAAAAATTACGTGATATCTCGTAACATCTATTATTTAATTCAAGGGAAAGCGTTTATTATAAACACGCATTATGGCGCTGAGCGCTGTTGCGGAAGAGTATTTCCGGACCATGAATCCCATAGCTTCGAAAATACACGAAGACATTACCGAAGCGCGGAACGCGTACGAAAATATCTGGGATTCATTAACTGAGAAAGAAAAGGTAAGTTACTAGTTATTGTGATGTTATTATTTTCCTTCTTTCGGTCGCCGATTAATTCACAATGCGCATTTTTTAGTATGTTTTTTGTAGCATAAGTTTTGAAATGTTGATAAAAATTAATTCTCACTGACGGCAATATCCTGAGTTAAAAATAACTCTTGTTTACAGTTATGGCGGGTGTTATTTAGTCATGTCGATAATATCCTTGTATGGTAGGAGTTAGGCCCCGTGAGTCACCGTTTAATTGCTGCTTATGTTCCAAAACACGCATATTTTAGGGTGGGATTTTTGGTTCTTATATTTACATGAGTAGTACTCCATATTACATTAATAAAATCAAATTCAGTCGTTGTAACCTGTTATATTTACACTATGATAGACCGAATATAAAGTCATAATTAATTTTAGGTTGAAATAATAAACGAAACTATAATAAAACCGGACATAGCCCTCAAGTATGCGTTGCTAGATACACTGGAGTTCGATTTAAACGACCCACCGGTCCGGAAAGACGACTTGATGTCGTTCTTCGGCCGCGAACACGCAACAAAGGTGATACAAGACGAGAACACGTCGTACAGAGATGAGCACTCCGGCCCATTTCTCTATCAAACGAAGAGCCAGTTGAATCTATGCGTTTTGAGCGAGCACCGAGGTACTAAGGATGTGAGATCGTCGTCCCCGCCACCTGTGATGACAGAACTAGCGTTATCTCACTCCAAAGTCGTGTCGGAACTTAAGAACGCTTTGAAATCCCACGACGTCCTCAAGACGTACAAAGAGAAAGACACGGAACGAGATCTGATATCACCAACGGGTTTTATCAGTAAGTTTATCGGGAATTTCAAGAGCAAAGACGAAGAAAGAGAGTGTCTGATGCCACTGGCTACTCAGAATCAAATCGTCGCTTCCTCGGATAACTTCTTCAGAACAAATTTTAAAAGTCCACAGAATGAAAGCAAGTTTGATAAGGATTACCGGAGCAGTGTTGTTAAGTCTAGTAGTGGTGAGTATTTGCTTTACCCTCCATTTAAAGTTCTGATTAAAACTATTAAGATTAAAATAATATGGCAACTTGTATTTTAATAATACGCTATATACTAACTTTATGAAACATAATAAAATAAACCCAAAGAAGAATGTTTGGCTGTAGTCACAAAGTACAGTCAAAAAGAAGTTACAAAATATTTGTTTGCTTGTAATAGATCATTAATTTTACCGTGTTTATTTGTTTCGAATAAGTAACACACAATAAGTACTTTCTAACATCAATATACAAAAATTTAAACATATCCATGCCTGAAAGGATAAATTTCCTTAGCAACATAAGGCAACTTTGCTATAATTCCAAGGGACTTTAAATATTATTTACACCTGTTATTATTTGTTACTCATGGAATTCAGTTTAGATTTAGGTATCTAGATATGCACATTTGCCAATAAATACCATTCTAGATAACAGCAAAAAATTAAAAAGATCCTAATTTTCTGCCCCCTCTTGGAATCTGCCTCCCCTTTAAATATGGCGCCATAGGCTGGAGTGTACTCAGCCTATTGGTAAATCCGCCACGGTATATAAGTATAACTCAATATCGTCCAAAATTTCCCTTAATCAATTTTGCCTTCCAAGCATTGATATTATCCATTGTATATTAATTACATAAACAGTAACCACTGAGTGATCGTCATGCATTGAATACAGAAGCATCTCATTTGATTTTCAAATGGTTTTAATAAATTATCGCATTTGTATGTAAATAGTGTTATGTGATCTATCTGTGAGTACTAACTACCGTTTGACTGCAAGGAATACATTTCCTTGTAGAAAGTATTTATAATGCACAGTAAAGTATACAAGAGAGTTGAGTTTGTAAATAAAACGGCCCTACTCATTATGTACTGTAGATCCATGAATAACAAATAATAAAGGGTGGAAATAATATTGAAATCTGCTGGAATTATAGCAGTACAATTATAAGATGATTTTTTTTTCAAACTAAATGACTTATTTCAATGCAGAAATAACAGCAGTATTCTTGTTACTGTGTTCTGGTTTGAAGGGTGTGGTTAGGGAGACATACTTAAACAAGGTGTTCCAATTTAGTTCTCAATTTAGGTAGCAACACTTTTATGGTCCTAAGAAAGAACTTCGATCGTACAAAATCTTTGGCCATTTTATCCTGACTGCTACAAGACTAACGATTAGTATTAGTCCATTTACATACAAATACAAATTTCTTGCCTCTTACGATATAATAAAAATAATAGGAAGAATTTATTTGTATTGTCTAAAATACATGTTACAATTTTGGTCTATTAGACTATTTTTCCATTTAAAATAATCTTTGAATAAACAGTGCATACAATAAACAAAATGTAAACATCTTAAACAAAATGACACTAGTCATGTAAGGACTGCAGGTGGAAGCTAAAATACTT
>DWNJ01000613.1:0-14572 GCA_018250275.1 Udranomia eurus
AATTATATATTTAATCATATATTTAATAAATGTATACATAATGAAACCGATTCCACAACACAGAAACCACCAGTTTTTAGTGTGGCCCGCATTTCGTGTAGTTCGGACAAACGGACAGTAATTAATTTATTAAAAACAAATTGTATGCAGTCTTTTACTTGCACCACTACACAGAAAGCGGTATAGACTAGCATCTTATCTTTCAACAGCATATTACATACACACAATAAATAGGTACCTAGTAAAGATCTTTAACTATGTTTAATTCATTCGGTGCTAGGTATTGTTGTATTGTACGTTGGCTTAAACAGTTATGTATCTTTGAGTGACATCGTTTCAACCCCAATATGTCTGGTTTCTGACACAGATAAAACAATACATAATGTTCGAACAGGATAAATTGTTTGAAGACGAATAATATTTAGCTGTCTCGTCTCTCCTCGCAACATGTTCGTATGAAATGTATCTATTTGCTGCATTCGTTTCATGTTTATTTATTAGATTGCAAATAAGATTACATTAGCTACTGCGTCTATTTAAAACATATGTAATTATACAATAGAAAATTACTCTAATGATATTATTTATGTAAAACAAGCACTCGTTTGTCGGTAAGTGTTTTAGAAATTGGGAATATTTAATCCTATGGAAAGAAGTACTAACCAGATTTTCCAGTTTAAAAATGCACGCCCCACCACTAAACAAAATTATTTTAATGTGTGAAATTCGATAGTAATTACAACTCTACTAGTATGTGTAGGTTATGTTTCTTTAGAATCAGACTCGTCCATGCACTCATTGCTCAACTAATAAGTCGATCAGTCATATACAGAAATTTATATAGCGAATGCACGAATTGTATGACTTGTCAACTTACTTATGCACTGGTTGATCAACAAAACTGGCAGTTTGCGTCATTTATACTTTTTTTCGAAATATTATTGGTTTATAAAAAATTGTATATGTGTGGGTAAAAACTTTGGAGGGGCGTGCATTTTTAGACTAGACGATCTATATCTATACTAAAGTAATAAGTATTCGTAATTGGCTATGATTCTTGTATTTTCTTTGAAATGTACGCACCTATTGCTCTAGAAACAATATTGTTAATACTGACTCGAATCGAACTAAGTATTTTCTCTTACGAGTCAACCATAACCACAGACCAAAGGAGGTGCTTGTCAAAATGTTTTTGAATAACATATCTACTTACACATACCATGCACTGTACTATATATATAGATACTACTAAGTACTTACTATTGATAGTATGGTAATGTATTCACCGGGACGAACGCGTATAAAACCCAAACGAGTACCCATCTCTACGATATTGTAAGCGAAACCTATAAACACTTCATCGAGCCATGAAGCTAATAGAAACAACTTGTCCAAACACCGGTAGCCGGCCCGCCCACCGTCCTCCATCCCAAAACAACCCTAATTATTCCCCGCGACCGATAAATCAATCAAACATCACCCAACGTGTTAATCCAACGTCATAAATCTAAAAAGATTTACGTTATGTGCTCGTAAACCGCCATGTTATTACGTAACCAAGCCGAAAAGACCCTTGTCGCAGTGAGGAATCGGCCGAGACAGGTGTCGCTGCGACCGGGCGGCTGCGCTGAAAAAACATTTACTTCAAAAATAGAATTCGAATTCCCGCGCTTAATTGCGCGGCTGCCAATCGGGCCGCGTGCGAGCGGGACGGACGGCGAAATAGAGCGAGACGGCCAACGGAATCGGAACCCCGCCCCGTTAACAACATGGCGTATAAATGATTGGCGGGCTTTCGACGGGAGCCTCCCAGCGGTGACGTGACGCGGGAAAACGGAAGCGGGAAATGTCTCCGAAGGCCAGTAGGCGGCGCGGAGAGCGGGAAAGCCGCCCGCCACAGATAAAAAACACGACTTGCAAATCAACCTCGCAACGATACATTCGATGTTCCGTTTTTGCTTGCGTTACTCAATTCTGTTTTTTAACTGGTTAAATTATGTGCCGGCAATTAATAAGGACGAGTACACGCTAGCTGATTGGACGCGAATAAAGAAATTAATTTTGTTCGAGATTTGATAAAAATGTATTTTTCTATTTGTGTTCGTATGCATCATTAGCTAGAAATTAACAAATCTCATAATAATTAGGAGACATTATCAAATAAAATTACACCTTTAACTTCATTTGACAATGATTTTTATTGTCCTGTAAACAATTGGCTGAGAGTGCATTCTATATTTTTATCTAATTGAATACAATTTTTAAATTAATTAAAGATTTTTTAGAACGCAAAAATTGTACCCACTTGCTAAAGCTCCTTAAATAAAAATACCTAATAAAAATAATACCTAAATTAAAAACAAAAAACACTTAATCATCAAAACCAATTACAAATTCTGCTGAATAATAAATAAATTATTTATTACACAACACAATTTATCATAAAAAACTAAATTTAACGTTCTTAAAAACTAGTTTCCTTAAATAAAAATTAATTATCTGAAAATTAATTCAATTAACCTTTTAACGTAGTCTTCGCTGATTTATAATAGTAACTCTTATGAAACAGGAAGAAACACAATATAATAAATCATGCACGCTATGGAGTTTGGTAGAGTTTTTTATTATTTAAGTGTTACAAAATACTAAATTTAAAGTAGGTAAAAAATAAAAATCGTATAAGTACTCGGTATGGCCAAAGAAGTACCATTTGACTCGAGATTTAAGAAACCAATGAAAAGCGAAAGAATTTTCTAGATAGTGTGACATCATGGTTCGACTCGACTTTCAATCCATTTGTAGTCGACCTAAGTTAGAACTTCTCTCTTACCATCAGGTGGAATGCATGCTCGATTGGCCGCAACCCTTTTATGTCCCACTGGGCACAGGTCTCTTTGCACAACGGGGGAAGGTGCATACTCCGCCTGTTACGCCAATGCATGTCGGCGGAACTGGTTGATGGCCAACAGTATGTCGGATGTTTTCAAACCCCCAAGTGGACTCCGACGAGGTTTAACGACTGTAATCTATTGATAACAACCGGGACCGTCTGCTTAACGTGCCCTCCGTAGCACGGAAACGCACATGAAATTGCCACTATCGGTCAGACCCATCCAGATACTGACCGCGCCCGACGTTGCTTAACTTGCGTGATCGCGTACAAGGTACACGGGCTATGCGCGCTTCGATCGCTCATTCTACATATCAATTGCATTATCGAAATATATTATAACACGAGCATGCCGTCCGCCTATTGGTAAGTGGTCACTGCTGCCCCCAACCCAAGACCTATCTTGGGTTGATCACAGATATCCATGGGTATCGAAGTTCTTTCTTAGGTCGACCACAAATGCGTTGCCAGCCCTAAGGACTAAGTTAGAACGCTTATATTAAATAAGTTTCCCTGACCACACCCTTCAAACTAGAACACAGCAGCAAGAACACTGCGGTTATAAGGCAGAAATAGGTGTGACGGTGGAACCTCTTTTTAACCTTTAAGATTTTACAAAACAAAAGAAAAATAATGTTCGCATTAGTAATTTTATTTTATACCTACTTATACAATCTTAGCTAATAGGTAATGCAATTGAAACGGAAAAATAAGTGAAGAAATATATATTATTTTTCTTATTCAAATGAATGATAATTATATTCCCAGTCGGAGTTCTATTCATATCTCAAGACAATCACTCATTAATAAGAGAAAGGTTTAAAAAAGACGGTCGTTTATTTTTTGTCGCGTAGACTTCATCAACCACAAAAGTTTTTCTAAAAGGAATGGTAGCAAAAGCCTCTCTTTATAAGTTTATACACAAAGTTTTTATTTAACGGTGCGGTGGTTTATTTACATTTCCAAACGAATGGATAGTGTGCGCATGGGTAGGTGCCTCTTATTCGTTTTATAATTTCGTTTATAATTGTATTCATAGTTCAAATTGTAATTTGGACCTAATTTACATTCATATATATTGTAAACAAAGAGATTTCATACTTTACTTTACTTTTTGGTTTTAATATTAATTTAGTTCACTCTTTTTACATAACTAAATGTTGTTCAGTTGTTGCTATTTTATGTGAAAACGCAATAAAAGATGTATTCATAATTTATTGCGTTTTTCAATTCAAATAACAGTGTCGACTGACTATTATAGCTACTTTTAGCCTACATTTTCAAACGTTTCCTTATTAGGCAGAACGTTACGAGAAGTTTCCTACGAATATAACCTATTAAGTATTCAGCTTTTAAAGAGTTTCAATTGGAGCAGTGCAGTATTATGTCCCAAATAAAAATGCTAAAATAGGTCACATTAACTGTACCCGTTTATGTACTACTTAGGAAGTCACTGGCTAGACAATTTTAGTAGAGATAGCATTTTGTTATTGCACTAAAGACAATGAATTTTTCTTTCAAATATTCGTGATTCATTTTAAACCCCCTAATTTACTGGGATTGTGAGAACGGAAGGGAATGGGTACGAACCGGAATTTCATTAGTAATGTGCTATGTTTTAGTTTCAGGCACTTTAACTTTGTGAATTTAAATAGGTACTTCTAAGTAAATCTACATATTTGTGTAGGTATGTTTCATTATGTCTGAGGAAATGCTTTTCGTTTGAATTATCATGTGTGCATGTAAAATAGATACGGAGGTGTGGAACGCGTCAATTCACTACTACCTTGTCATGGTGTATTTCCGTTTTATCCCTACTTTGTTCACAATTGCCTATCGAATAGTATTCAATATTTTTAAGAAATAGAAGTTTTAAAAGGAAATGTACCTTACCTGCACTGCTTTTGCCATTATGTGTGCAAAGATGTATAAAGGTGTATGAAATTGGGAGACCATATTGAATATTAGGTACCAATATCCAAACATGGAAATCTTAAGGATTTCTTTATGAAAATCATTCATCATTTTCTTCATCATTCAATCAATCTTCATCATTTTAAAGCTGTGGAGGATATTGAGACAAATTTAGTTTAGATATAAATTCTTTATTGGGAGACGAAGTAACTTGATATAGTAAAATGTATAATTACTTTTTCATGTTTTTTCAATTTGCTTTGTCAAGTTATTTTGTTACACATTACTAGTTACACGTCCCTTCTCTTCTCATCCTCAGAGCAGCGCAGAACGGGTACAGACGCCGCTGTATATCTAAATAATGTCTTCCATTTATATTTCAGGGCTACTCTCCTGGAGACAATCTGCTGCTGCCACTGCTGATGGCTGCGCTGTCATCGGTGTGTCTGGTCTTGCTTCTGGCCCTGGCGGTCAAGCGACGCAAGAGGACCAGTGCTGCATCCGCACAAATTGGGGTACAATTTTTATCTAATTCTCCATATTGTTTCTGTATTTTGGGAGTCAAGAGGCTTTAAACATTCAAGGAATACATGAAAACATAGATTGAAAGAAGATTCATAGTTTGGAAAATCTCGACTTACTTAAATTTCTATTCAAATAGTTGTGTAATAGATATAGATATATATATATAAATCACTGTTGCAAAGTTACTAGTGAATAACGATTAAAATGTTCATATGAAATCTCAAGATTTTTATGTCGTGAATTCTATTCTATTATATTAAAAGTCAATATTGTTTCAATCTACAACGAACGGCAAACGTAACGCGTGGTCTTTGTTCCAGAAGTTGACCGCCGACTTGCAGGCGGACGACAACACCAACCTGTTGACTGCTGAAAACCCTGAAGAGACCGAAGAGTGATGCCGCAAGCTTATTTCAGCTTATTTATCAAACCCATAGAGTATCAAATGATACCTAATAGACTATGCTCTAAGAATCAGCAAAAATTTATCTAATAATAACTTGCATAAAATATGTTTACGGTAATATTGCATTATCTTCAATCAGCTTTAAGTAGTCATTTTTTGAAAACTCTTTCGTAACATTATACGCCATATATTTAAATAAAAGCTGTTAAAAGTCGATTTTAAGTAGGCACTAACTACTTTGATTAATCAATCAATCGCATCGTATCTAGCGTATTTGACCGCTATTGAGTTGATATACATATTTATTGGAATTCGTAACACCGAGTTAATCCATTTCACACTGAACAACATTGTTAATATACTAAACTCTGCTCCTATAGTTTGTAAATACATAATTTAATAAATTATCTGCTTGAGGTCTCCATGCATATTATGTACCTTCGTGGAACCACACAAAAATATCAATGTGCTATAGATAAGTAACCAAGTATATTTTATAACCTCAGTAGCTAGTCGACTGTTATTTAGATATGTATGTACATTTGAAAATCGGAATGCTATAGTTCTATCTTTATTTTGGTATGAATATATAAGTATCTCGAAGTATAATGTATTACTCTAAATCATTTCATTACTGTGGATTAATAATGCATTCCAAATTAATCAAAACACAATAATAATGTAGAGAAGGGTCATAAAAACATACCAGAGCTACTATAATCAATACTAAAATCAAAACAGATAGGTATGTCGTTTTTTAAATATCTAAACAATTCTAACAAATGAAAAAGAAAAAACTGCGCGCGGGTGTTTTGTGGCCCTTTGTTCTTTACAACATTTTAGATAGGTACCCATACCATATTCACGAGCTTGTAGAAAATTAATTAAGTACACTAAGGCCCATATAGTTTATTTACATTATGCAGTTCCTTGCCTGTTCCATACAATATTGAATCAATAAATATATTGCATTGTTTGAACTGTAATGTTATATTCTTGCTCTACAAGAAAAGCTTCACATTCACAATTCTCTGTTTACGATTACGTGATCGCGTAATATCCGCGTGTGGACAGTTACGTACAATTATAGAAAGTAAACTATTGCCCTTGTATGGATCAGAAGATATCATGTAAATCGGGCATTATTCAGAATATTGTGCTTCTAAGGCACAAAACGCACTCTCCTGTCGAAACGTAAGTAAGGACTCTTATGTCCTTTGACCATAATTGCGGTTTTCAGCCGAATAGGTAGAATAACGGTTGTATTTGTCGTCAGTATTAACAAAGCTCTGTGGTATTTAATATTATCCAATGTGTATTTTATTTGTTGTAGAAATAGCTTAAGGCAAAATGTATTATCAATCTTGAAGTTACGTATACATCATACATATACAAAATACATCATATAATTATTTTATCAATCAAATGAAACTATCCGAAACCACTTTTTATTAGAGCATAGTATAATATTTTTAAAAGTGAACTCAATGATCAGTTTGTTACCAATTAGCGCGATGTCAACAATCTTCCAAAACCTTAACTAAATTTTTAAGAAAATAAATGCATCAAAATAACGTTTTAATAGATATAAGACTGATGTGTGATTATGTAATAACGATTCAAGGAATTAGCGACGGAATATTCCTAATTGTGTTGAAATTATTTTTGTAACGGCACTACCTACATCTTTGAATAACTTTTGTGTGTTAATGAAATGTATTTCAATGTTAGTGTTTAAGATATTAAGTGAAATGTGTGAGCGAATTTGCTAATTCAATATTTTAATTATTTCCTTAAAAAATATCAAAAACTCCCTTCTATGAAAGCTGTTTTACAACTAAAATAGGTAATTCTTGAACTAGCAACACAAGGTTATATCTGTATAATTTATAATTACAATATGTTATTTTGCGTTCGGTGCTGTGTGCGTAATATTATATACTTAGTGCGGCTACGTGTGTTACAGACTTTTAAACAAAGTATATCAAATATATAGCATTCTTATCGATTTACGCACATAGCACCGCGCATATAAAAAAAAAAATTATTATCCCCAATCTTACTTGCACTGTCTTTGCCATAGACGTAGACTTCGCTATGCTTGTCTATGGTTTATACAGTGTCCAGACCTTTATAAAAAACGTGTGATTGTCACGGTTCTACATTATACGCTTATTTAAAAGCGTGGTAGTACCTACAAAACAGAACCTTTTTCATAGTATGAGTTTTATTCACAACAACAAATGAAATTAAACCTCATGTGTGATTTCAGATATTAGTGCAAATAATTGCTATATAGACTCCTATTGATATTGGCATCAGATATATTTTATTATATCTAAAGAGGTCTATTCATTGTTCATCTTCAGTTAATAATAATTATCGTAGTAGAGCCAATTCACTATCGTTTTGTATCGGGCATCGTGCATGACCTTGAGCGGACGTACAGCCGGGATGGATAATGAATAGAGCCCTTGAGACCGAGTGACGCGTATCTATGTAAAAGTGGATATTTTACAGTGGGTACATACCCGCTTAAATTTGTAATGTTTTGAAATGTACAACGCTTTATTTAGACATACACGATAATATATATTTATTATAGATAGCCAAGTTAAACTTAACAATAAAAATATGCAACGTTGCAAGCTACGACAACCATTATCAGTCACGCTGTAACTCTTTATATAATACAAGTGTATATCGCACACTATATGGATATAGATTAAGTTATATTAGCTTTTGTGTCAATAGTTTGAAGCTGTGTGATCATTTTATATTACGCTATAAACACCTATCATGTACATAATAAATTGTGTTTCTCCACTGAATTGTTATTTCTATATGTTATCCAAATCCTAATAAGTACTGATCACTGCTGTACGTGCAGACGGAGAGGACCGAGAAACCGACGAGGACGAGTAAAACGATCAATGATATACTGGTCAAGTGGGGAAACTAGCTCGTATAAACGTCCAGTGTGGATTCTCCTGCGTAGATCTGTTTCAACTAGACATAAAATGTAAGATGTGTGAAACCACATAAGCACCCAGACAGAAAGATTATTTGCATTATAAAGCATATTTCACGTATATTTCTCACACGCATTACATGTTGTATAACGTTTAAATGCTGTTTATTTTTATATTTGCAATAATAATATAATGGAAATAAAATAAAATCACACATAAAATGTTAATCAAACAAATAAATTTATCATATTATCATGTATTTATTTACAAAATGTATTAACTTTAAAATTAAGATAACAGTTACTTTACAAAAAAATTATACAGAATAATATTGCATACCTACAATTTCAATTTTTTCCTAGTTAGTCCTATCCGTTCGAAGGATTATTGCATTACGATATAAAATCTTCACTTAAATGTATTCCGACACAAAAGTGCTCATAAACGAAAATTACAAAAATATATAGTTTATGAGCACCTTCACAAAAAGAATTTGTACCTCAAGTCCTTAATAAAAGATAAAATGTATATTTTAGTCTTAAAATGTCCCCTATGCTTGTATATCCTATTAGAACAGGAATCGTCACATTTAATTCACACGTATTTCTTTAATAAATTTTTCTACCTACTTGTAAACGACTAATTAAACATGTATACAATAGGTATCTATTGTAAAGCTTTCAATATTTTTGTATTATATACAAAATTTACATAAATCTCACTATAGATGCAACCTTGAAATAATATTGTATATGTTGAGTCACGCTAAGTTTTGTACATAGAAAACGATAGCATTAACCTGCCATTCTAGAACATTGATTGCAATTAATCAAGTGAACAAAATTTTAAGTAATTTACGGTAAAAAAGATATGTTAAGGAATTTAGGAGTAATGAATGATCTGTCGTTTATGAAATGAATATCAACCAATCATGAACTTTTTAAATAATTCTGAATAAACAAAATTGAATCTTATGTTAAAAACGATTTCTACGAAGACTTTTTTCATAACTGCGCCAAATGTAAGCCTTAAGATATTTAAAAATCAGTTTTATGAAATTTATTACGAAAACGCCAATAAATGTAACAAAACCTCAAAATTAACCAGACGCAGAACAATTTTTTTAGACGAACGACGTAGGTAATTAAAAATAAATTCAAATTCATAAGAGAAGCAATTTATGAATTTGAATTTATTTTTAGGGTACTGTCTACCACGCTGCTCCAGCGCGTATTCTAATAATGTCTCATATTTTCGGAAATATTTCCTAGGAACTTACTGGTATGTAATATATACGTAGCTCTCGACTGTCATCTTTGACTTACATGATTTCAAAATATTCAACGTAACCATAGTCGCATTCTTGAAAGGCTAGAGTAATAGTGAAAACAGAATAAAACGCAATGTTAATATTAATGAAGATAAAAGAATTTTCAATAATCAGGCATAATAATTATAATGTAGGAAACTCAAAAAACTATTAGAACTATACTTGATATCCTTATCCTATTTTAATAAAAAGATTAGGCCAGTAGGATTTTATGTTTCAATGTGGATGAAGATGAAGTATTTTCAAACAGACTTTCATACTTATTATTTATATAATAATTTACTTTTCTCTCACATTTAGTAAAAATAACATTTAATTAAATCACGAAGTATCGACAACCATATCCTATGATTAACATATATAACTCGATATTCATAGCTTTACATAAAATTAATATGACAGATGAATATGTTTTTAACCAACTCCAATAGTGAGACAATAAATATTAATCAAGTATTTCTCATTAACTGAAACACAATTTTATCTACACAATATGCATTGTATATTATATACAATATCTATATACAGACATCATTATGAGATTAATTGAGCTTATAATATCCAGAGAATCTTATATCTAGGCATACTCGTGTATGCATAGATTATTATTAACACAAACTGTACACAAAATGTATATATTTGTAACAAATTATCTTCATATATACATTGCACAAATTTTAATATTGGACATATAAATGACAATGAAAAATGTTAAAGTTTTTTTGTATAAAAATCTATTAATTTAATATATTTAAAGATAAAATTGGTAGAATCGGTTATAAATCTTTTCTTTGCACTGCTATTGGAGTCCCAAAATGTGACACTGATAATTAGGATTACAGATTATCACAATACAGTGGTCAAGTCTTGTACGATAAATCCGAAATGACATTACCGATTGAGGACATTTTCTTGCGTCTTCGGGTCCAAACACAAGCAGAATCTTCGGCATCTTTCACTTTATAGAAAATTAGCAGAATTATCTGCATCTTCCATTTTCATTTTTGTAAAAATATATTATGTTATTGTTTTAAATTGACTTTCATATTATCTATTATAAATAACTCCATCGATAAATCTAAATCAGATAATGTACCAGCCAGGCGCCTGTTATATTTATGGAAGTAAAAATGTACAAACACAGTACTTGACTGAACATTAGGTGTAAATTACTATCACTTTGTATAATTTACATTGTCGATACAAAAATGCAATACCGCCAAGACATTGTGCGTGATGTATAATAATTGTATACGTATCCCGATGAAGGATACGTAATATCTTACACTATGGAGGCGGTTGCGAGGGTCTCAATAGTCTCGCCAATACATGCCTTCCACCGACTAACTTCAGTTGCTGACCGTCCATTAGTACACTTCTTACGCCGCTAGATGTCGACACTGCCGTAGTTGTGACTGCCTGAAATACATATACACCATTTTTATAAGTAAAGTCTATAAATTCCAAAAGTTCTGGTTAAGATTTAACATAAAATAAATAATTAAAAGTGCATTATATTTGCAAATCTTGCTAAGAGCAAAACAAATTAATGTCTCTGTGCCTTATCTGTGCCTTAGAAAAGGAAGTTGCATAAAATCCATCACCAGTCTTGTAATTATGAATACTAAACATAATATTCTGATAATTAAACCTACGTATAATCTGACCAAGAAGAAGACTTCTGCAATAGCACATAAGTGAATTATTCAGTAGTGGGAGATATTCTTAGCCGTTCAGTTTACTTAAACATGCGAACAAAAACCAACATTTCATCCTCAAGATTATATAGAATAGAAATTGATGTGAATGTGCTTTTTTATTTATTTAAATACAAAATACAGAGCTTTATACTTTATCTACAGCTATTAATTACACTATTTTGAATCTATGCCAGAGAAACTTCAAAATCCGTTATTGTGTCACCAACACTCCTTCATGCTCCCTAACTAGTTCATGCATGTTTTATTACAACTATTATTTTAATATAATTTAATGTATATGTATTTTGTAAACATGCATTAGTCACCTGTTGCAATTTTATTCCCTGGGGAAGCTTAACTTGATGGATTGGATTTACCTATAATGCAATTTGTGGATATATTAACAACATAAAATAAACAATAACAGAGCCAGGCATATTATTACTTCGGTATGCTTTTTTGTAATGGTAATACTAAATAAACAATTAATATAAAAAAAAAACAAAATTCTGTTACTTAAACTTAAAAAAAATTACATGACATATGAGTATCCAAATTGCTGGAAACTTGGATATAAAATGGGGAATTTTAACCACAATGGGTGTTTACTAAAAAAATATTTTTACTGACTTGCTGCAGTTTTAACACCGGCGTAGTTGACGTCGATGCCGTAGTAGTTGATGTGGCTGGAAAGGAAAATTAAATGGAATACTATAATTATACTCTCTAGTTCTTTATATAAATGCATTGTCGGTTAATCTGTTCCCGACTAAAATAGGCCTTTGGGGTTCGGGGCGTTAAGAGTGGGAGCTCGAGCCGTCCGGTTCACGACCCCGGAACGGACGAAGTCGTGGGTGGCCAACAACAGCGTACACCAGGAAGGTGTTGGGTCTAGCCATCGTGTCTCCTTGGAGACGAGCCTGATGAGGCGACGTGCTGGCGGGTGCAGTACAAAGCAGACATTACTGGGTGGAAAGTCCGCTCGTAAAAAATTGGTTGTCTGTAAAGTCGGTTCACTGATGACAATTTTACGTGATAACGTCATAAACATTGCATACTGTTACGAATCGAATTATTATGAATTATCATTATTTTGTATAATACAAAGGAGTTAATTGAAAATAAATAAAAAACGATAAAAATGTAAACCACATTTAACTTTTCACTTCACTTTATAAACAGTTGACGAAAGTTGATGTGTTCATGGGACTGTTCGTGTTGGAGTGCATCATATGCAAAGTTGCGCCGGCATTGGGTTATTTGTCTAGCACTATTTAGGATTTGATCTATTTTTAATTACATAAAATATTTATATTTACCGATATTACTCAGAACTATGGTCTGCGACGTGGATGCGCTACTACTAGACGTTACTCTGATTGTGCTGCCATCACCTTGCTGTTTAAAGATAAAAAAATATCGTTTGTAGCATAATTAGATCAATATTTTAAGCATTATTCTAATCACAATAAATAATGGAGTTATGAGTTTGTTGCGCTTGGACGGTTTAATCAATTACATTATAAGACATAGAACGACAATACGCTTGAGCGATACGTTTTTCCCCGAACCACGTATCGGGCCAAAGCCCGCTGCTCGAGAAACGTAGAGGTTACGCAAGCGAGACAAAGTATCTCTTTCCTTTTCATTCACGCAAAAATTGGTTGAAGTTGATTTCTTACGAAAGTCTTTTATTGTTGGTCTATGTCTTATGTCTTTATTGGCTTTCATATAACATGAAACTTTGTACATAGGTTTACAGAGAAACACATCTCCGAGGGGACTTTAGATTAATTTATATTGACGGCCAGCATATCAATTCGGCATTTCGTAAAATCATTGTAATTTCAATGGTCCTTGACAAGTGTTTTATTGATAAATCCAAATGAACAAAGTTTCAAGTAAGAATATTTTCGATGGCATTTGGTGCATGGTGCAAGCCTTTACTCGCATCGGTGACCTAGTAGGTAGACTAGGTCACCAATGCGAGTAAAGGCTTGTTCAAAAGTCAGTGGTTAGTATGTATATATCTATACATAAAAAAAGCGATGGGTAGTTGTATGTTTTCGGGAAATCGGAAAAAAACTGCAATGTCCATCTACTATTGTTTTCGTAACCCGCACTATTGCAACAAGCGCGTCAAAGGGGACACGGACAGGGACAGGGAAATGCTAGTGAGGCGGTACGGAGCGGTCCGGGTGGGCTAGCACAGTGGGCACGGAGGGGTGACCTGCAGGATGATGTTGTGCAGCGGCTTGGCCCCGGCGAGCAGCAGCGGGCGCGCCAGGCGCGGCGACACCACGCGCACGCCGCGCGCGCGCTCCAGCGACAGCACCTGCGCCTGCGCACGCACACACGCACACGCTCACTGCACCGCGCGCGCTCGGCGCCGGGGACGGGTGCGCCGCCCGGAGCCGAGCACGGAACCGATAATGGTTACTCGAATGCATTTCGTTACTCGCATCCTCCGTACTTTCCGCACAACTATCGGTTCGAAACGAGTTGCTGATCGTGTTTTTATTTTATGGTCAACAAATAATTTTCGATATAGTTGCTACTTTTTAACTATGTTATACAATAAATCTGAATACCCAGGGGAGATATCACGATATTATATGATATTGTAGGAAATAACTTTTTTAGGCTAGGCTATATAGGGCGATGCGAGCCGTATACCAATCCACTGTCCAATTCTGTTTGAACCATCGTCAAGAATGTTACTCTACCATTTTTGTTGTCGAAATTATGAATATGTGATTTTGTTTAAATTATTGAGAAATAAATATTTTTGTTTGTAAAATGTTATTATTTAAAATTAAATTATTCCTTGACATA